>CM074501.1:8004784-8195886 GCA_037389245.1 Oryzias sinensis | reverse complement strand
AAACCCATAATCAGTCAGTCTGCCTATTTAAAGGGAGACAAATAGTCACGTTGCTGTTTGGTGAAAACTGAACATGGACAACAGAAAGCCAAGGAGAGAATTGTCCCAGGACATAAGAAACAAAATTATAGACAAACATCGTAAAGGTAAAGGCTATAAAACCACCTCTAAGCAGCTTGAAGTTCCTGTGACGACAGTGGCACATATTATTCAGTAGTTTAAGACCCACAGGACAGCAGCCAACCTCCCTGGACGTGGCCGAAAGGGGAAAATTGATGACAAATTGAGGAGACGGATAGTTGGAACTGTATCCAAAGAGCCCAGAACAACCTCCAAAGACATTAAAGGTGAACTCCTAGATCAAGGTACATCAGTGTCCTTGATCAAACAACATTTGTTTGAGCCAGAGTGGACTTCATGGGAGACGGCCAAGGAGGACACCACTGTTGAAAGGAAATCATAAAAAAGCCAGACTGGAATTTGCAAAAATGCATGTTGACAAGCCACAAAGCTTCTGGGAAAATGTCCTTTGGACAGATGAGACTAAACTGGAGCTTTTTGGTAAGACACATCAGCTCAACGAAAAGAACACTGTCCCTACTGTGAAACATGGAGGAGGCTCAGTTCTGTTTTGGGGCTGCTTTGCTGCATCGGGCACAGGGTGTCTTGAAGTTGTCCAAGGTCCAATGAAATCTCAAGATTATCAAGGCATCCTGGAAAGAAATGTGCTGCCTGGTGTCAGAAAGCTTGGTCTCAGTCGCAGGTCATGGGTCTTCCAACAGGACAACCATCCAAAACACACAGCCAAAAAAAACCAAGAATGGCTCAGAGAAAAGCATTGGACTATTCTGAAGTGGCCTCTATGAGCCCAGATCTGAATCCCATTGAACATCACTGGAAGGAGCTGAAACATGCCATTTGGAGAAGACACCCGTCAAACCTGAGACAACTGGAGCAGTTTGTTCGTGAGGAGTGGGCCAAAATACCTGTAGACAGGTGCAGAAGGCTCATTGAAAAATACAGAAACCCTTTAATGCAGTGATTGTCTCAAAAGGTTGTGCAACAAAATATTAACTTATGGGTACCATCATTTTTGTCCAGCCCTATTTCAATAGTTGTTTTTTTTAATAATTCTGTTAATCAACCACTCAAAAGTAATGGCTGATTTTGATGATTTAATTTTCAATACATTTTAATTTATTGTTACTTTTGAATGTTTCCAATCATTTCAGTGAGCATTGTGGACTTTCTTTCTTTAACTGAGGGGTACCAACAATTTTGTCCACCACTATACGTATTGCAGGGAAAAAAAAAGAAAAAAGGTGAAAGACTTGACTTAATTTAGGAAGTGAGCCATTTTCTATGGGTGACATCACACTCACTTGGTCCAGTTCTCATATACAAGCAATGGTTTGGACCGACTTTTTTGTTTCCTCTTCAAAAGTACAGCTTGTTGATTTTAACTTTGCTCCTACAGTCTGATGTGATAACCTAAAGGTTTTTCTGGTCCAATTTCCTGCCTGAAAATCTGTATTGGAAGAAAATAGTCCTGAAAAAATGTAAATAATCTTCTAAAGGCTGTGACGCCCACTTGTATGGAACCAAACTCACCTTCCTTGGTGCCTTTGATTCAACCCTGTGAGGCCTCACGTTGCTGGCATCGCAGTACTTAGTTAATCTTAGTTAATCACTAAGGAGCCAGCGTATTTTTTGGCAACCTCCCTAAAATGAAACACGACTCCCCCTTAAATCTTGGGCAGATATCTCAACCCGATCACAGGGAAACCCCCAAGCTCAGAGGGTCTGCCTGTGTTCAGGGAATTCTCTATGGAGCAAATGTACAGCAACACAGTGGGTTTCTATTTATTAAAGCAGTATTTTTGCTTCAAACCACAAGCCATTCATTAGGCCACAAATGTCCAGCACCTGAACAGTCTTTTCTAGATCTGATACGTTAAATATGACAGACAATCCCCAAACTAGCAGACTAAACAAGCACTGTTTTTAGCAATGTTAACAAAAAAACTTTCTTTTTTTTGTAATAACACTTTTTTAAAAGCTACATTTAAAAAGAAATTCAAATGATTTTGTCAAGACCAAAAAAACACAAATATGAAACTATGTTCCATAAAAACTAACCATTGTCCAGTGATTTTTTAATGGCTATTTTCCATTTCTTATTCAACAGAGCTAACTTTTCACTTACTTTTTGCATTGTAACATAAGAAGCTTTTGTTTTTGATATTTTAAAGCTGAAACGAGATTGAAATAGATCGCCAAGTAGTACTTTAGTAATATCTCTGCTCCCTTTAAATTAGCATTAACAGCAAAGCATTATGGTCTGGTTTTGGTCAACTTACCCAGAGTTGATCATCATGACCTGGTGGACTTTTCTTAATGAAGGCTCCATAGTATGTGGCTATGTTTCTGTGGTGAGAGTACTTCTTCAGCATGTTGATTTCCAGCTTTATTTCTTCCTCTTCATCCTGCGGGACAAAGAAATTAAAGTTAACATTTTTATTTCTGCTTGTAGGACAGTCGGATGATTGTGATTTTTTTATGTCACCTTCATTATAGTTTTACAATATTACAAAGCAGATGAAAAATATTATCAAACCATCTTTTAGAGATTACGGTCATGTCACTTTTTTCTAGTTTTTTTTTTTTTTTTTTTTTTTAATGAAACCAGGAGTTCCCATTTCATAATGCAGCACTAAATTGTGACGTGACACTTTCACTGCAGCCTGGGCTACCAAAAAAATTCCACCCACATTGGATGACCACAAAGGAAAACTCCCAGGAGCTGACCAGGAACTTGGAAACACTGCAAATTGAGACATGTTGGCTTTGTTCGGTACTGATGGTAAATCTTTAGAAAATGTGATTTCTTTAGAGCTAAATAGCTTCTCTAAACAACATAGTGTAAAGCTAAACGAACACAACTCACCCGAGGAATATCACAGATTTCAGAATGCAGTTATCCACCCATTTCCTTTTTTAATGTAGATTTTGATAGATAGAGTTTGATAAAACCACATCTATGTTATGGTGCTTTCATAACTGCACACATCCCTCTAATGACATTTTAGAGTCATGGTTAAAGAGTTACAGAGCTGAAAATCACAAGAAAAGCTGCAACATCCCTCTATTTCCATAAAAACCCATTAGTTACTGCTCAGTTTTCTACTAACCAACACAAACATCATCTCTAAATGAGTCCAGAAAGCTGGGCTTGACTATGAACATTTTACACTTTTTCCATGCTATCAGACATTGGAAAAGTGTTTTCGCTTAATTCTATGACTATGTAATATATATATAATTCATATATGTATGAATATATGAAAAGAGCAACACATGTTGAATTTAGGGTCTTTTCCTATAGCAAATACCAGAAACTATACAGCAGATCTATAAGGAATCACCCTGCAAACACATCCTAAGTACAACATCGTGTTTTTTTTTGTTTTTGTTTTTAAAGTTTCACAGTCAGTCAGTCAGCACATCAGTTGGATGGCCAGCTCTTCCTGCTAATCCACTCTGGAGAGAGGCAGCAGCAGCTGAGACAGACTCCCGGCAGGTGAGCGGTCTGCCCCGTCAGTCAACCCGGTGGTTGATGAAACCATAAGGGAATAGTAAAAGTAGGATAAATATAAGCTTTCCAAACATTAACTGATAAGGTGAGAGTGGATACAAAACCCACAGATTTTTTTATGCTAAAGAAGAGAGCCATCGCTTTGCGCTCTTTAATGCAACTTTCAGAAAAAAAATTCCAACAAAAAGTGAGTGATTGATGATATCTGCATATTCATAAACAATGCTTGGGAATTAATCTGATTTATTATGGTTTGTTTACAAAACAGAAATGACTTCAAAGAGTCAAATAGGCCCAACTTCTAATAAAAAGCTGATTTAAATGGAATTAAACTCAATCGGCTTAAGTAGTAAAGCCCTTTAAAGGGTGAAGTACTGTACATAGCTATAGCTTAACAAATAAAATACAGGATGGTTATAAAGTTCAGACAATGTAACGTAAAAAGGACAAATCAAACAGATGTCAAAGTTAAATGGTACAAGAAAAACCTTTCAGAAAGAGAAGATGGTAGGTGATTTCATAGTAGTAGCTTTAGGGGCTGGACTTATTTAAAGTTAAACCTTTTAAAGTTAAACCATGTAGGCTAAGTTTGTAACACTCTGCATTAAATGAGAGTATTTACAAAAATTAATCAGGGATCTACTTCTTAAACTGAATGTGCTTGTTTCTTTTTCTCCATTTATTCAAAACAACTCCAACACAATGAGGTTTCCCAGGTAATGGTGATATATTGAAATATACACATATATTTACAACTTCACCTTTAGAAGAAACCACCACCCAACTACACGCAGTCTTTTTCTTATATACACAGTACTTTAAAGTTTCTTTGGCGTCTTTTGTCCCTCTGGACAAAGCAGTCTCAAAGATAGAAGGGCCTGTGACGCTCCGTCCGCAATCAGATGGTCAACGACTTCTTACCGGATCAGCTATGAAGGAAATCGTGAGACTTTCTGGTGAAGGGAGACCTTAGGAAGGGTGGCAGAAAGTTCCGGTATATTCCTCAGCTTTTTTAATCCATAGAACCATCCGTTGCTTTAATTCATCCTTCAAGCGGCAGTCAAACGTCACCCCAGCCAGTTTGTATCTCCTTCCCCCTTGCTTGGCTCCATCTTCCTCTCTTTTGTGCTGTCATTAGCTGTCATCAGCCACACACCTGAGTAACCGGAAGTCACCGGCAGGAAGTCTCTTTGCCGACATATTTGTAGTCCACAACACATAATCCAAACCAAGTACATACAAATCAAATTATTATAATGTGCTCACCTGGAAACTTAACAATGACATACTGGACCATTAATATAGGTGACTAATTTGGAAAGCATTTACTGTTTTTTATCCCAACAGCGATATGACAATCCTTTATTTGTGTGGCAATGCTACAAGTTGACAATACCAACCAATTTCAGGTCTGACTCCTCCCTAATGAGCGCACATAATACCAGCTCTATTCCCAGGTAATTCAGAATCCACAAAGCCTTTTGGATAAGAGGTGAAACGTCTCCTAACTTTTTCAAACTAAGTCTAAATGACAGCACTTAAACCTACTAATATGATGGAATCAACCTGGATGAAAGAGAGTCTTCATAGACATGGTAAGTGATTCCACAGCATTGGGGCAAACACTCAGAACTGCAATTGTCTTTTTTTCTGTATTTTGGGGACCATAAAGTCTATGTAATCACGAGTTTTTGGCTTTCAAGTTCAAAACTCTAGCCTTCACGCGTCGCTACACAAGCTTCAGCGACCGCTTCCGGGTTCTATGTTGAATGACCACTGACTGCGCGTTGAACGGTAAACCAGGTCATCACTATGGGACTCCGATTTGATAATGACATATGGATCACATCGCTTTTAATTCACGGAGGTATCAAATGGTTGAAAATTGATCATGGAGGAGAAATTAATAATTGCGGTTTGTGCCCGTCTGAAACTATGCGACACCATGTCGCTTCTTTGACATTTCCCACCACGCATCTTCAAAGTGTAGGTGGCAGACATGCGCTAAGAAACGGCATAAAAAGAAAATGAAGCCCAGCATTAAAACACTTGTGTTCAAGGACCCACGTTTTAGCGTTTAGAGTCAAAGGCTCCGTGTGTCCGTAGTTTAGAAACGACTCATTAGCTGACCACGAACACCATGAAGATGAAGTGAAGATAGAACTTTGTACCCGCTTTTCCCCACCAGTTCAAAGTTAAACACTTCAGTTTTTATCGCCAACTTTTGCCTACATCATGTTGTACAGCAGTAGTCTGGGAGCTGGTTTAGCTCGTGCTGGTCTGCTGTGACTTCCGTCCGTGAAACCAGGGTTCGAATCCACAAAATAAATTGAGAGGGTTGCGTAAGGGAAGGGCATTCGGCGTAAAACATTGCCAAGTTAACCATGCGACTCATCCTCGACTGAGAGGTTGTTTCACTGTGGCGACCCCGATGGGACAAGCCGAAAGAGAAAGATGTTGTACAGTAGTTTAAATTCCTTTAATAGATCAAATTTGCCTAGAAAATAAAATAAATTGCCCTGATTTTTTTTCATCCTAATCAATTTCAATCAAATTACTCTAATGCTGCTCAACAATCTGTATATAATTTCCATTCCTTTAGGTTTTGCACCAGCAGAACCATCATCCCTCAACTCTAACGCAATGCTATGACTTTCTATCATAAACCTCCCTTTTATTGTGATGGAGCAAAATAAGGTTGAGTCACTGCTGCCATTTTTTTTAGAACCTTAAACTACCAGTTCAACAAACAGCAAACATAAAAAAAAAACACACCCAGTGGACAAACAAGGTAAAGCTGGATGGAGAACTGGCAGCCAGACTATGACCTACATGCCAGGATCCAGATGCAGCACAGAGATAATGACATCACCTTCTCTCTGTCATGCATTGACTGCTTCTCTCGCTTTTTTCCCCCCATATAAAAGCCGCCCATGTACTTTGACTCGCCCTTGTCTGCCCCATTTGTCCTTCCAGCAGGACTTTAGTGTCTCCTATAGGGACTACGAGGAATTTTCAACTAATTTAGTTCAAAATTATTATTGAAAACTATAGCTAGTTTTAGGGAAAACAGCTGCAACTTCAAATTTTGTGCTACAATAATTACAAAAAATGCACGCAAGATCGTTATAGTTTACCTCCTTTTATTTTTTAATCTTTAGTTGCTGGTGTTGCGCAGGATTTCTGTCTAGAAAAAGTGTACCTTGGCTCAAAAAAGGTTAAAAAACAATGGACCAGCGGGCCAAGTTTACGCATCATTACGGGCCACGTTCTCACCTTCCCCTGATGTCTGTCTTTAAAAACAAAGACTCCCGAAGCCGCTCATTATCATTCTTGGGCATGACACAATGGGGAGACTCTGTGGCGGCCATATAGTTGCTAAAGTATAGCAGCACACAATGAGAGCAAAAGCTGACAAAACCACGACCCCAAGGGACAGGCGGGCCGCCAATTGGAAATATCGTGGAAAATAGAGGCTTTGGCTTTGAGAGACCAGAAGGCATGTCTGTAACAAGCAACCACTTCAGGGAACTTGTCTTGGGCACCAATTTTAAACCTCCTGTCAGTTTTTCTTTTTTAACATTTATTGAGGGTAGTTTGAGCCTACAGGTCTTAAAAACATTTCTAATCCACAAAGAAAAAACATTGACAGACAGAGGACAGCCATCGTGCTTATTCATATTCTTCTGTAGGTTTTACAAGAACTAGCCAGAGAAAATGACAAGAAAAACTGTTAGCACAAAGAAAGTTCTTGGAAGAACAAAAAAGCACAGAAAAAAAGAGGTAGGAGAAACCTGTATTTTTTTTATTGATCTATTTTTCTAAACCCACTTATTTCCTTTTGGGGTCATAGGGTTGCTGGAGCCTATCCCAGCTACTGTTGGATATGAGCAGGGTACACCCCAGTAATGTCGCCAATCCATCCTATAGCCACATAAAAACACACTCACTCACAATCAAACCTAATTACAATTCTTTCGTCTTTCGCTTGTTAGCCCCGGTTGGGACATAGGTCGCATATAAGAGCTCCCTGGGCAGACCGGTTTTAGGAGAGTTCTTCCAGCGTTCCCCACGCTAGGGAGGTTCTTTAGAATCTCTTGCCGGTCCCAAGCGCGGAGGAAGGTGTAGGGTTGAGCGAAGGGTCAGCAGCCCCTCCCCATAAAAAACCTTCACTGCTACTGGAGCTAACAGGAAATATAACAGGAATTCCAGACCTGGGAGAGGATGGACCTCTGGCTGGAGGTACTACGATGCCTGGTAGTGGAAGCCAGACTTATTTGGAAGTTGCCAGGCTTACGGCCATCAACTCTACCAGGACCACTATCAACATCGGTACATGAAATGTCAGGACCATGTATGCAACTTGCAAGACTGCTCAGGTGGTGGCTGAGATGAAAAACTACAATCTCAGTGTGCTGGGAATCAGCAAATCTAGGTGGACTTGTTCGGTCAGATGAAGCTCGCCTCAGGAGAGCTGATACTATATTCCGGACACGAGGTAGACAGCGCACCCCACATGCATGGAGTAGCATTAATGCTGTCCAGGACAGCACAGAGAGCACCTATTGGATGGGAGGCAAATGGCTCCAGACTCCTGGTGGCGACGTTCCGAACTAACAAAAGAAGGATAAACATGGACATTATCCAGTGCTATGCCCCAACAAAAACAGCAATGAAGAAGAAAAGGAAAACTTCTACAACGGACTGACCACCATTTTGCAAAGTCGATCACTGCGAGACATCATCATTGAAATGGGTGACTTCAACGCCAAGGTTGGCAGTGACAACAGCAGATACAAAGAGGTTATGGGCCGCCAAGGACTTGGGGAAATGAACGAAAATGGTGAGATCTTTGCTGACTTCTGCGCCACTCGCAGCTTGATCACCGGTGGTAATATTCTTCACCACAAGTGAGTGCATAAAGCAATATGGAGGTCACCAGACCAGATCCATTACAATTACAGACACTAATTAACCCATGAACAGGCCCGCACAATATATAGCAAATGTATCGTTATCGCGACATCAAGCTGTGCAATATGCATATCGCAAAAGACGGCAAAACTGCAATAAATGGTTTACTTAAATGCAATCTTATGGCAGCTTGAAGTACTTAACAAATCAAATATATCCCTTCATGCATTTAACCAATCGGATGGAGCCCTTCACGTTGTTGACCAATCAGATGGACGGACGCCTTCCCATTGTTGACCAATCGGATGGAGCCCTTTTATCTTAGATGTTTGTCTGCTATGTCGACAAGGGTCATTTGGAGTATAATTTTTAAACTGTTGCAATGAAAGGGGAATGATGTTTTTGGTTGTTTTGCTATTTGTTCACATACCCCAAGTTTTATCGTTATCGCACTACTGATCATTAATATCGCATATTGCAAGTTTTCCTCATATCGTGCAGCCCTACCCATGAAGCATGTTTTTGGACTGTGGGAGGAGGAGTCCGGAGTGGCCAGAGAAAACCAGACATGCACAAGGCTAACATGCAAACTCCACACAGAGAGATTAACGCGAGATAGACTGATTCAAGTGAGACAACCAATGCACTTTAAATGAACTTCAATGGACTTAATGAATGTTTATGAATCATTCTAAGAGAGATAACTACAACATGTCTCCAACACTTTCATTTACTCTGTGGTCCCTTTAGAGCCTTTCATTTTGAAAATAGAAGCTATACTGCCCCTCCCCTCCTTCCTGCCTCTTAATCTGAAAAACTATTTGGATTTTTTTTCACACCTTCTTACATAAAGCCAGAGGGTTGGAAATTGAGATCAATCCAAGACACTCCTGACGAAACACACATTCAAAACGAATTTACCAAGTAAAACTGCTTTGAAGTGTGATGTTATCAGAAACCCATGTCATTTGCAATGTCACTGTGGTTCCTGCTTGTGATCTTTACTCATCAAAAATGTGTTTAATACCAGGGAACGACAGAACACTCCACCCATGACTTTGACTTTGAGGATTTTTGGTGCGATTTTTGACTTCTCAACCCATCATTTGTTGGTTATTCGCTTATTTCAACAATATTCATGTGAGCCAGTGTTTTTACATGTAAACCAAATAAAAAACAGTTGCATGCAAAAGTATGCTGCAAAACAGAGTGCCTATTTCCATGGCATATTTAACTGTGGAGCAAAACATGCACAAACACATGCCAGCATTTTAAACCCAAGCCCTGCCATTAAATCAAGCACATAAATCTCAAATACCAGCAGTTAGACCCATCCCATAAAACCAACAACTCTGGAATCTTTTCATTTTAACACTCCACTCTCAAGATGCCATATGTTGACTCCAAGTATAGGAACAGTCTTTGTCAAAGACAGTTTGTGTGTACTATAATTTTAGCTTCCAAAGAGTTTGCACACATGCATGCCAAAATCTTAAAACAAAAAGCTGCTTTACATTGACATACTTGGTTGCAACATAAAAATTTACTTTTTTTCTTTATTTTTGAACAATTAAAATGTTGCATGTTTTTTTTAACGCTCAACAGTCCATCTTTGCCTTTTTGTTTATCAATCTGATTTTTTTTCCTTTTATAAAGATGTTACGAGGTAAACAAACTTCCACTGTCAACCTGCCATTTTTCAAGAGGTGCCCAGATAAATTCAGCGTGTGAACCAAATGGAAAAGGAACCACTATAAAAGTCTTAACTACCAAACAAAAAAACAGAAAAGATACTTAAACGACTTGAACCCCACGCCCCAGCATGTGCAATTCTCTTCAGTGACTCAGCTGGTCTGAATGCATAAACATATTTCCATCAAATATCCCCTGATCTATTCCTCACTGCTCCCTTTGATCTCTATGGTTAGAGCTAAAGTTCTGCTTTTGCCTCCGACGCTGTAGCCATTTTTTATTTTTATTTACTTTTTAACAAAAATTTAGATTTCTTAGCCTAAAAGGTTTACAAACGAGCCCAAACGAAATGATTTAAACAGCTCCTGCTCGCAAGATTTAATTCTCTCTGTGACAACATCCGACTAGAGCCAGAGCTGTGGAAGATCTAAGAAGCTCTGTCTTCATTGTTGGAGTTTGGATGACAGCACAATAATCCAAACTGAGCTCAAACCAGTGGTGTCCTTCATTAAAACCCAGTAAAATCCCACCCTGTGGGACGCTTTAAGCCAACACACACTTACTAAAGTCTGCAGGGAAGGTTTAGGTGACCCAAAACCACGCCAGTTTTTTCCTTATGCCTCACTTAACCCTTTAACACCGGAGATGTTGCAGGTGACACCTAAATAACACACTATGCGACACTCCTTGACTGTTTACGCAATCAACACATGCCTTTCGCTGATATGCAGCACATAACATTAGCGAAGCGTTGCATATTGATGCGTAGCAGAATCAACTGATGCTGCTTTACCCCACTACAGAATCGGATGGAATTACGTCAATTACGTAAACGACTGAAGAGTTACAGAAGTCAACAGAATGTAAATGCTGGAGCTAAACCTCTGGTGTTAAAGGGTAATTAATAAAACCAAAAAGGAAATTCTAGTAAGACTTCTGAGATAACCCTGCAAGTGAACAGCAAAACACGCAAAATCTCCTGTGCGTCAGATGAAGCCCCAAACACTTCCACAAAAAAAGCCCTAAAAGTCTGTGATTGTTGCAAGAAAAAAATTAAATTGGCAGCCACATAGCAAGGGAGTCTGGGAAATGTCCAATTACACAATTAATTGAATAAAAAACAATGAAGATCATACCATCTAATTCACAAAAACTTGAACATTGGATTTGTCGTGATTACTTTATTTTCCACATTACCCCTAAACCAGACCTTGCTGCAACTATGCTAACTCCCAACTTTTTTAGCTACATGTTAAAAAAAATATAAGAATAACCACACAGTTCAACACCACTACATGTTAGCCACGTTAGCAAATTCACAATGACACCAAAACGTGTTTGCAACTTAAAAACAGACCAACATTTTGAGCGAGCGCCGTGTTCCTCTCAAAATCACTTTGACATCGTTAAGGACGACCGGAATTAATCCATACATAAGGCACTCCAGACAGTGAGGCACACTGTCGAAAAAAGTTGTACGTGCGCCTTATACTGTGGAAAATACTGTAGTTTGGCTGGTCTGTTTTCATAAAATTATTACACAAAACATGTATTTTATCCCAACACATATACTTCTGTCAGATGCTGAATAGAGAAGCTGTTTATTCTACTGACTATTTACAAATTCCCTCCTAACTTGGGTTTTCTCTTTTTCTGAAAATGCCTGTTAGACACTGACCTCTGTGACGTCCATGACCTTGATGGCTGCCAGTTGTCCCGTCTTAACATGTCGACCCTGAAAAACAAATGAAAAAAGATGAGGTGAAGGACTCTTCTTCATGCTTTCATCAAGCACCACTTACACATTCATTGGATAATCTGTGTGCCATCTGTTAAAGGGTGAAAACCAATATTAAAGGACAAAAAAAAAGCCACTACCATTTCCTTATTACTGTGCATGAGGAGTTGGCCGAACATCAGTAAATCCAACAGGGTGGCTAATACTACAGTGCATGTTTAAGTAATCCTGTCAAGAATTGGAAAATGAAGTCACAGATGTTTGCATGTCCAGTGTAGAAAACTGATTTATTATCATAGTGCAACATAGATTAACATAAGCAGTATGTAAAGCCCATCTCCCTTGCTTTTTCTTGTAAAGTAACCAAAATATTAGAATGTTTTTTTACTGCATAGGTAAAAGCGCGAGTCAGAAATATTGCCAGTGATTAACTGTTTTCACAGATGGGGAAATGGAGACGAAAATGACCGCGTCATGCTTGTAGAATGAGCTGAGCTATAAAGTTTCCTTTGCGGGGAATAGATTCATGACACCTGAGCCCTCGGTCTGCAACGGTTTGGCGCAGTGCACAGCCTGTGTGATGCGGGATTAACCCATTTCAGTTTAGCCACGGGGCATGTGTCTGTGAAGGCAGCCGGGCGGGTGAAAAGGTCAAGGGTGACTGAGGGGAGAATCTGCGAAAGCTACAAGAGAACAAATGTCTACAGGTGGAACATGGTGGAAACAACAGGATTGCTTCCAAAAGACAACCAGACGTTCATTATGATAAACTACTAAGCCACGATGCTTGATGGATTGCTGGAGCATTATGGCCACCGTAGTCAGGAGCCTGGCGGAGTGATATACACTGTGCTAAGACATGATGAACTGAAAAAATAAGTGTGCCGTTTTGAATTAAATGTGTTGCAACTAAACAATATTGAGAGTTTTTTTGAGTAAAGTTCATCTTATCTCTTGTGTTACACTCCGCAAAGGCTGCTGATCTTTGTATAAATGTTTTCCAGGATTTTCTTTCTAACATTTTTAAGACCTGCAAAAGCAAAGAACTCCAAACAGGCTGGGCTCTATAATCTGCTCACGAAAAGGATAACACGACCTTCAACTAAAAGTTGAAAAGCCACAAAGTGTCCCTGTCATAGACATGATCCGCTTCGTTTATGTGTTCGTCAACATATTGCCAGTCAATTTAGTTTTTCCTACGTACTTTATCCACAAACATTACAGAGCATAATATTGGGAAAGTATTAAATATTAACCAGAATGATCTGGATGTTTAGTTTCGTTTGGGTCATTTCCGGTGACAATATCGGCCACAAAGCAGCAAAGTCTGTGGGTGACCAGCTGGTTGCTCCCATTGTGGGTGTGGTCAACTTTGTCAACTTCGTTATAATGTTTTCTGAAATTTGCTACAATTTTTTTTAGAATTCGCTATGAAAATAAGGATGCATCTACAATTTGCATTACTCAAACAGGCTGGTTCACTCTACGAGAAAGAGTAGTAATACGAGGAAATTCTGTGGAGTTTGTTTTAGCAATAATGACTACTTGTAATGTTTTTGAGGTAACTTATGGCGAGTTAATGAGAAATTGTTCGTCTGGGGTGTTTTGTGTACTTTATTGACGGTCCCTGCCTTCCTGTGCAGCTTCACATCAAGACAAACTCGTTTTTTGCATCACTACAGACAAAAATAAACAGTTGATACTGGTCAATAGAACTACAACCAACATTTTTCTCTGCAATGTTTGTAGATGATCATGTCTATTACACAGATACATTGTGGCTTTTCTACTTTCAATTGCCGGTCATCGTATAGTTTTCATGAGCAGATGAGGTTAGAGCCCAGCCTGTTTGGAGTTCTTTGCTTTTGCAGTTCTTGAAAATGTTGATCACCCCGTTTATTTTGGGTTTCTTTAAATCGACGAAAAAAAAAGCTTTTTAATTGAATGCAATATGTTTCCAAAAAAAGTAGTCAAAAGAGTTGCAAATATTGATGGTAACTTTTTAAAATTTAATTTCCGTTGTCTCTGTAGAAAAGGTAGCCTAAATATTTTTCTATATTTTTGGTGTACATTGTTTTCCGTTTCAGTCAAATGTATCAACTGAAATAAAAATTGACACTAATTTCCACAAAAAACTAATGCTTCAACAATAAAATGCAGGAAATTGTGTTTCTTAATCATATTGGTTTTCGTTTACATAAAAAAAAACATTTTCTATGAATTTACAAGGATTTAAAAATTCTTAATCCTTTAGTAGACTCTTATAGCTCGGCATAGATAAAGCAGTTATTGAAACTTGAGGTTAATGCCTCCCTACTGACTCCATGCTTCCTTGGAATATGATATAATTCTTCGGTCATCTGCTCTCCCGTGACTAACACCATGATTTATCCTCAGTAAACTTCCTCAAGTCTGTGTGTGGGATTGTTTGAACCAGTTTCCTCCATCATGGAAATGTCTGCAGGGCTCAGGAAGTGAAAAAAAAAAGTGTTTGGCGACGGTTTGTTTTTCACATGTTGATGTAGATGCTGTGCGTGTTTTCTTTAGAGTAAAAGTCCTTCATGAAGTGAAAAGTTCATACTTTGAGGTATACAGAAATCAAACATCAAAATGAACAACTTGGGTTTTTGTAGCATCAGAAAATGCAGATCAATCACTGTAATAAATCACACCTGTATAACTACAGATTTCTG
This sequence comes from Oryzias sinensis, assembly GCA_037389245.1. Lineage (NCBI taxonomy): Eukaryota > Metazoa > Chordata > Actinopteri > Beloniformes > Adrianichthyidae > Oryzias > Oryzias sinensis. Next base: position 8,181,254 of record CM074501.1, on the reverse strand, counting down.
ATTATGCACAAATATGAAATGTTGTGTTTTACATATCGACTGGATTTAGTGTGATGTCACCCATAGAGAACGACTCATTTCCATCTCCAACCAAATAAAGTTATTTCAGTCGCTATTTTTTCGCAATACAGCTGCCGCTGAGTTGGAGCCAGACAACATCAGTAGGCAGTGATTGGTCCGAACCGGTCTTTGTCAGGATTTAACACATTTAAGGTTTATGATTTATTGCGATATTTGCCGTTAGAAGCACCATGAAAACTTCTGAACTAGTGTTACCTACTACACTGCAGTGCTCTCTTCAAAACATCTGAAACAGACTAGAGCAGATTTAAGTTTGATATGGTCTATTTTCAGTCATTGAAAAGTGTAGAAATAAGTGCTAGATGTCACCAGAATGCACCATATTAAAAGTTTCCGGGGGGGGCATGCCCCCGGACCCCCCTAAAGTTGCAAGCACCTGCGGAGCGGCGGGTCCCGCTATGCGCGGTGTCGGGCCAGTAACTTTCAGGCAGGGCCAGTAAGTTTCAAAAACTACTGGCCCTGTGGGCCAGTGCAAATTTCTGGGCTATGTCAACCCCTGGGTACCACCTACTTTTACTAAGGCATCCAACTGGTCAGTTTATAACTTGAAACTTTTGCACAACAAAAAAAAAGAAGTCATGAAAAAAAGTTAGGACTAGCAAGAAGATTAAGCCTGCACAATAAATCGCCAATTTATCGTTATCTCGATATCAAGCTATGCAATATTCATATTGCAAATGACAGTGAAAATTGCTAAATGGTTACCTTAAATGTGCTAAAACAATCTTATGGCAGCTAGAAGTACTTAACAAATCAAAATATATCCCTTTATGCATTTAACCAATCAGATGGAGCCCTATACGTTGTTGACCAATCAGATGCAACTCTTGTTTGTTAGATGCTCGCCTCCTTTGTAGTTGAGGGTCATTTGGAGCAGCATTTAAGTTATGTTGACTCTTATCTAAATTGAAAAGTTGCAGTGAAATGGAAACGACGCATTAAGTTTTGCTGGTCATAGTCGCATGTTATATCGCCATCGCAATATTGATCACTAATATTGCTCATTCCTCATATTGTGCAGCCCTAAAGAAGAACTGTAAAACGTTTGCCGCACAAAAGAAATAAATGACTTTTGACTAAAAATATATGAAAAATAGAAGAAGAAAAAGTATAAATTCAAAAAAGAAAAAGGGGAAAAGTTCTTACAGCATTCTCTTCACGCTCATCTAACTACAAACGGCTCAGTTAAATGTTTCTCATCTCTGGAACCTCTTCTTGGAATAAGATGCAACTAAAACTTATTATATAGAGACTTTCACAACAGTCTAACCCCACTGAGATCTCAATCATATAATTAATTATAATGTCGTAATTAAGATATTAAATTATTTAACTTTCAATTTACACAAACATTATTTTAATTTGTGTATATATGTCTGTTTTGAGAAAAAAGTGGCAATATCTGGAAAGGAAAAAAATAACAAATAACCCAAGCACAAATTTTCTTTTGCTTAAATTCTCTAAATGAGTTTTGGAGTCCTGCTAACAGTTTCCACAGGATGGTAGGAAAAGAATGAGGATGAGTGAAAAGAATAGGCGGCAAAAGGGAGGGAGCCAAGTGTCTGGGGTTTTGTGGAGAAGAAATAAAGAAGCCACAACGATAATATAAATTTATGAGTGTGTGTCAGACTGTCTGCATGTGTGAATTAGGATGAAGGAAGACGGAAGCTCTGTGACTGTCCCCCGCACGGAAATACCAGCAGACTAGAGTCATTTTCGAGGGACTCTTATGCCATCATAACAGTTTGTTGTCTAAACATTTATATAGTTTGGGTTTAGATTGAAGCTGGAAATTGTGCCGATTTGGGCGAGAATAAAGGATGTGTGTGTGTGTGCGCATGCACATGTGCTTCTCTGTGTGTCATGGTTCTAGGGACAAGGACTTCTTTATCTGCCCCCTCCTCTGAGCTCTGGGGTATATACACAAGGAGGCCAGGTGCAAGCTTTGGCTGAGATACACAAACTTCTACACAAATCACACACTTCCCATCTTTGTAGCTCAGCGAGCGTGAAAAATAACAAGTCTTATGACCCAAACAAGGGTGCCAGAAATCACGAAAACATGAATAACCCAACCTAAAACTTTTTTTTATCTGATGTGTTTATCATAATAGAGAAAGAAAAGACCAGACCAGAGGAGGGATCATTTTTCTGCATGACTCCACATAACAGCTGCCTTTAAATTCTCATCAACAAGTTCGAACAGTTTAGCAGGGCCGGTTGCGTGATTGTTCATCACCACATCTTACCTGAGAAACTGGTGCTAGACGATTGTAAATCAACTGCAAAGTTGTCTTAGCAAAGATTGTATTGGGGCTGTTACAAGCTGTGTAATTAGATCTGGTAGTCTGGCCATCAGGGCAACTTTCCATAACGTAATGACCCATCAACTCATTTTTAGAAACCTGGAGGTGGGGTGGTGGGGGTGGGAGTGGGGGGGGTTATGAGGGACGCTGAAACTTGATAAAGCTCAGAACCAGGCTACCAAACCACAACATCAGGGCCTTTCCAGCCAGGCATATAGAAGCAGCTGAAACAACATTATGTGAATCCCTTCAGAGATTCATATAATGAAGGATGCCAAAGCCCCAACAGTTTGGTCATTTTAACAAACGCCATCAGCAAAACATCTACAGTTTGTCACCACAAATTGGCAGAACTCCAATTTGCTGAAATTTCCAATATAAGGCCCAGAATGGTCCAGCTTCAACCTAATCTTGTGTTCACGTCGAATGCGATTGAAGCAGCAAATTCGCATCCTCCACCTCCGTTTTGACACACGGACAATTTGCTGTTGGACTCTTGTCCAACAATGTGTTCATAAACCCGATGCTCCATCGCTACATGGAAGCATTGGCTGTGCAACTCTTAACACCAATGGCACCAATGATGTTGAGAGATCAGGTTGATTCATTATGAAGGCTCGACACTGGTTATCACGTCTCAAATGTCTGGTATCACGTCTGAATGACGGCCGCTTTCAGTGCTACTTCCGTCTCTCTGTGACGCCGTTTGGCGACTTGTCACGTATTAGTCAGAGGAGAAATAAGATAAAAATGAGAAAAATTTAAAGGACTTTTTTTTTTCTTGTCTCGAAATTAATAAGAAAAATGTCTTTAAGCTCAAGAGGACTCCACCCTCTGATCACTTAATCAACGCCTCACGCGCTTAAGTTGAGTTGTTGATTTGTAGACGCCAAAGTTAAAATATTTGAACTCGTGCAGCCCAAACACACTGCCGCCAGATCGCCAACGTTATAACTATCCAATTGATTGATGGAGTCAATGTATAAGATATACTGATAATTAGCCTGTATGGCAGTGCAGAAAAGACTAGATATTTTTTCAATGAAATAAAAAATACCAAATATAGGTCAGTGTAAGCCAGTGTTTTTCAACCGTGGGAGATGGTCAAGTGTGCCGTGGGAAATTGTCCTCATTTATTACCTGATTTAACAACATTTTCCATCCCCAGGATTTCAGCTATTTGTTCATCCAAACAGGTCCTGATAAAACACTAACGAATTAGCTATATGAGAGATCATAAAAGACTTTTTGCTTTGTGTTTATATTAAAAACATTTTGATAAGAATGACGGAACCGCGATTTAGCCGTAGCTTCAGCTGCGTTAGGAAAAGTTCCGCCCCTTTAACTCTCCACCAATCATTCTTGGATTCTTAATCACATGGTAACAGTCTGACCAATCAGAAGTGGTTAAAGTTTTCCCTTCCTTGTTCTGAATTCTGCTGATAAAGTCGCTCAGTTCTAACAAAAATACCAGCTAAAGCTCGTCTTTAGCGGTGTAGCTTTCCACAGAATCTGGTGTCAGACCGTGGAACAAGTGAACAAAACTATGAAGCTCAGAGACGCTAGTCTTTCTGCGTCCGGATTATTAACTACATCTCCCATGATGCATTGGGTTAAAAGTGACGGGGTGAGCGTGTCGGCGCACGACGAGTCTCTCCACTTAATGTCTTGAAACAACGGCGAACACAAATCAAAAAGTTTTTGAATCTTCTAACTTAGCTTTTATTACATCTGTTAGAAAAAAACAGCTGCAACTTCCAGCTTTTTCTGCCACAATTATCACAAAAATGCACGTGAGATCATGGAGGGACTGTGGATCAATACAGACTGGTTTAATCCTTTTTTTTTTGAATGCTGGTGTGCCGCGGGATTTTTGTCAAGGTTAAAGTGTGCCGTGGCTCAAAAAAGGTTGAAAAACACTGGTGTAAGCTACACTGTTATTGAATCTATTTGGTGAGTCAAAGTAAAAATAAAATAAAATCAAGACTGTGCTGCATCATTTTTAGATGGTTTAGTCTGGTGATATTCTTCCTGTCCCTATTGCACTGCAAAGTTCCAGTCTTCTGGGGCTAAAGGTTTAAAAGAGAAAACATCTGGCTTGTGGAGACATGAAAGAAAGGCAGTAAGCCGAACTAAAATCAGTTTTTTTCCACAAGTCAAAGAAATAAATTTAAAAAGATAAAGCACTAAAATCAAACTTGGCCCAAATCAGACACGTTTTTGTTTTGCCATCTGTCCTGCATGCCAACAGCAAAAGAGAAAAACTTTAACACAAACCACAGAGATGTAATCAAGGAAGTCCAGATACCATCTGCATGATCACATCCAGATTAATCTACAGAATGCTTTGTTCAAATGAACATCAGGATGCGATTAGTATCTGATTTATCTTAAAAATGTGATTGAACTAAAAACAGAGCTTCACTGGGATGGTCTGAACATGAACACAGACAAATTGCCCCTTCACAAAAGACCTTTTTATATGAAAAAATTGAATATTTGTCAGAGTGAAGGAGCTACGAAACATCACTGCTTCATAAGATGCTCTGTTTGGTTAAGACTGAAACTCGTAGGAACACTGGAGGAATTAGCTTGCTGTCAGAAGCCATTGGCCCTGATGTTAGAGCGTCCCAGGGCTGACTCCGCCTCCAAGAACTGTCTACCCCAAGATGAGATGGACTCCTTAAAGCTCATTATTCTCTTTCCATGGCTCATTAGTGTTGATGTTGGCTGACTGGAAGATTTCAGAGATAGGAATCAGGCAACAGTTTTCTGGAAAGGTCTGCTCGCAGGCTCAGAATGAAGCTTTGTCGACAGATGTAAAAGGATGGGAGATAATGCAGGCTGGGAGGTGACTGGATTCAAGCTAGAAAACATGTCAAAGAAACCTTGTAGTCCAGTTTGGCTGAGTAACACAGATTGGAAGGCTCCATTTTTGGACTGCTTCTCTGAAACCTTCTAGAATTGTAAAAAGTAGCTGCAGTGGGATTGCAAACATATTCCATAACAATGACAAAAAATACAAACACTGGAAAACACAGCTGACAATGCGAATTGCTTCATACAATTACCGGTATGTACTTTTATCAGTGTGACAGTAGTGCTTTAATGAAGCACATAAAACGGACTACAATATTGAAAAGGGATTACTTTTAAATAACAGAAACCGGTAATCAGTTTAGATACCTTAGTAACTCACAGAACAACAACTACTGATACTTAAAGTGGCTAAGTCACGGCAGTGTGTCCAATAAGTTTTGAATAAATTGCAAAAACTAAACAATGCCTTTTTCATATTTCACTATAATTGGTTTGTCGTAACTTTTTGGGCTTAAACCAATTCCAAATTATAAAAATTCTAAATTCTAAGTTTTTTTTTTTTTTTAATATTGTTCATCTTTAGGCTTATCCCATCAGGGGATCAGATGGTTAAGAAGAAAGTGCTCTTCCTGACACTGCAGTGTATTTTATCCAGGCTGTGGACCGGCACAGACACTTGTGGCTACGTATTTAGGCAGTAGCACCACAAACCTTTTCCAACACCTGCGGGAAACCTTTTATTACTGTTCTCCTTCCCTCCCTATCACCAAACATGAACACTTGTGCACGCCGTCAACACTTGTGCACGCCGTCAACACTTGTGCACGCTGTCACTCACTGTCGCGCGGCACGCGCTCATTCCTCCGACACACGCAGCGCCCTGACACACATACATATACTCATTCTACAATCGCGACTCCTGCTGCTTCATCAGCGCAGTGATCAAAAATCCCCTGCCGTCACAGCTCTAGTTTATATCAGGTGGGACACAAAAAAAATGCGACTTCTCCAGCACCGATAGCAGAACCGTTGGGGTCAGATCTTACGGATACTGCGGTCTTGAAGAATGTTGCCACGGGGCTCGTTCAATACCGGAGCTCGGTACCCAACCCTAGGAAAGGGGCACGGTGGAGAACAATCACCGAAGCGGTCGCTTTACATATTTACATATAGCCAAAGACATGGTACCCATATATACCGTGGAGAAGACGGGTTTTATTAATTTAATCAAAACCTTAGACCCCAGATATGAGCTGTATTGTTAATCCTTTAGAAAATGGTGCTACTCTTAAGGTGAATGTTTGTCTCCTTTTAGTCTAGACTACAAAGGGTGACTTAAAATACAGCTGGGACTTTGATTCCAAGAGTTGTTCTGAATTTATTATTCATCCCAGAAATGGGGGTTACATTTGTCTTGCGTTTGATCAAATAAAAGCAAAATTTGCTTTAAGTTGTCTGCCGTTTGCAGTTATTGCTTTCCTTAAGTGTGTGTGTGGGGGGAGGGGGGGGGGAAGAATAAAAAAAAAATGAAATCTGAGATTTTATTTTTCTATCTGAAAATTATAATGAAATGGCAGAAGCAAAAAATAACTTCATTCTAGAAACAAAGCAGAATTATTTTACCACATAACCCTTCAAGTGCGTCTTAAACACAACTCTTAAACTATCACGTTGAATCCCTGAACCCTCCACCCACCAACTCTAACTTCGCATGACAGACCATTTCTGCCCTGCATCGAAACGGGAGCAGGAGTTTAATGAAGGGATACTGAGAGCTGCTGAGTCTTAAAGCTTCTTAAATTCATCCTTTAATCAGAGCCATTTGATAGGAGTCTGTACCTGACGCCATTTCCTACTTCAGGACTGTCCAATCCTGGTCCTCTATCTCTACTTCCATGCTCTTCTAGAGCGATCTGTGCACTGTTTGCCGCTGATTACATGGATTATTAACTCAATTAGACCCAGACATCATCAGATCCATGCAATCAGCAACAAGTTGGACACCAAAGAAGTATAGAGCTGGCTTTGGATCACAAAAATTGTGCAGGTTTATCTACAGTGAGGCAAAGCTCCTTTGATATTTACAGATGTATAGTCTGGAAACAATAAAGCTCTCCAAAGGGAACACATATTTTTTTTTTTTTGCCTGCAATTGTAAATTAAAGACAAACCAGTTTTAGAAGCTCAAAGAAAATAATAATTTCTTTTGCAGAATTTGAGTTTTTAATGTCCAATGTCTGTAAATCCTCCCCTAAATTTCTGATGCAACTTTTTTTTTTAAATGCAAAAGTGGAAAAAAATAGGAAGACAGTGGTTCAGTGAAGCCAGCTAATTACCGAGAGCCAGGAGCTGCTTCAATCTAAACATGATCAGTGCATGACCACACCAGGAAAAGTCTTAACCTAATGAACTTATTACACCGGCCTTTCTAACTCAAAAAAGCTGAAATAACTTCAAACCAAACAGCTAAGCTACCATACAAGTATTTACTTACCTCAAACCTCAGACAGACATAAAATGTCATTTTCCTAATACTAAGAAAGTATTTTTTTAATCCCAATTATATTAACCACAGCTATAGGTTGTCTGATGAAAATAAATACAAACACACAAGCTAATATATATTTACTTAACTAAATATGCCTGAAAAGAATCAAAAAAGGTTGATCAGACTTTTTTGTATTCATTTACTTTAATTTCATGTTCTAAAACCTTGGTATTCCTAAATGCAATTCATGTTTGTTTATGGTTTAACACAAAACTGATCAAAACATAATAGTTGTATCACAGAGATTTGAATTGCAATGAGTCGTTGAGTAAAATATTTATTCTTTGGCACAATGATTGAATATTTGTAGTATTGTAATGAATTATTAGCACCTGGAAACAATGAAAACAGCATAATGCTGCGACCACAATAAAAAGTTTATTTTTTTTAAATACCACTATGTTGATATGCAATTTTAAAGAAGATTTTTAAGTGTGAAACCAAATGAAAATAACAGAAGGCCTTCAGTCTTGCTCCTCACTCATAGATCGCTGCACATCTCCGCTAATTCAGCTGCGATCCGTCATGTGAGAGAGGAAACAGAGCGCGAGTGGAGGAGCAGCATGTGTGTTCAACCGGCCGGCGTCAGACGGAGCTCGTTTGGATGACACGCGTGTGCTGGGGTTAGTCATCTGTGTTTTTTTCGTGTTTGTCTGGGCTGTTTGAAGTGGCCTACTTTCACACAACCCCTGATGCATGTCCTGCATTCCTGCAGTTGGAGCACACGCAGTGCTGCATACCGATTTAATACTCTTTATGACCATTTTTTTATCCCATCAGAAACCAACCTACCCTGTCTTAATTCTACTTTTAAAACAAATTCATGCAGGACATTTCCAAGACTTGCCATTTAACTTGTATTTTGCATTTTCAAACTGGATAAGTGATGGACAAAATGTTTTTTTAGCAATAAGTTGGAGGACAATCCATCATGAACCTTGCATGTAAAACTATGATCACATAGGCCATGCAAAACCTTGTCTGGCTCACACATGCTTGGTCTACAGCATAATTAGGACAGAGGTCGAAAGGAGTATAGAATTACTCAAAACTGCACAAGCAAGGGCAACATGTGCGTGACATACCACTGTGCACTCACCTATTGGAAGAAAGCTAGAGGACTTCTAAAATGTTGTTTTTTTGAGTGTGTATGTGGCAGAAAACCCGTAATGAATATTAAATATGAATGCTTCCATTGGATCCAATGTCTAATTTATTTTAGCGTGTAGCATTTTATCAAAAAAATAAATATATTTTAAATTATTGTATAATTTAAAGTTTTACTTTTGCTCAGCTACAATTATTTGTGTGAAAGTGTTTATCTTAAACAAAAAAAAAGACTTGGCAAAAATCTTAATTGCTCAAAAGCTGTGGTGATGACATGATTCAAGAAAAATGAAGGCAGTTCATAGTCGCCAACACTTACAGGTTGTAATTGTGTTGCAATTGGTGCAAAGTTGCTTTTCTCTGCAATAAAAATCCTCTTTGTGGATTTGTGTCGATGGTGTAAGCACTTCAACTCTGTACAGTGATTCATATCAGCGCCTCAGAATCCGCTGGATTGATAGCTTGAAGAGTTACGGTGCATGTGTGACTAGCTTAATCTGATACTTCTAAAGTATAACAGGTACAATAACAGTACACAAAGATTATTTTCCCTAAAGTAAGCCAGACTTAAATATTATTGCTTATTTAAAATCATTTTAGTTCAAATATCAAAACTACTAAACATGAAAGAAAGAAGAAGTACAGTTGTCCTAAAGCAGGGGTGTCAAACTCATTTTCACTGAGGACCACATCAGCATAGTGTCTGTCCTCAAAGGGCCAGATATAACTTATACGTGTAACTAAATGTAATGAAAAATAAATGCAACTACTCCTTAATGTTAAATAACTCATTTATTTATTATAACTTTTAAAGTGACATTTGATTCTGTCAGGTTAGGTTATATGGACAGTGTTTAAGTCCTAATGTATAGTTGGCCAATCCGATATTTTAAGTCCGATTCCCCCTAGATATGGATAAATACACAATTTATTTTTTTCATTTTAAGAAATTTAAAAATTTTATGCTCTCGCAGGCCACATAAAATGACATGGAGGGCCACATTTAGGTTTGACACAGTTGTCCTAAAGGCTGCTACTATGGTTTTAAAAGTAAAAATAACATTGTTCTGTTTGTATGAAGGGTGGACTTTGTGACCACGTATTGAACAGAACACCAACCAAACTGGTTGACTTGACAAAGCAGCTATTATTAGTCTGCTTCACACTCACTGTTAAATTGACTTCAACTTAGCATATGTATACAAAAGGCATCTGACTAAGCAGAAAAACCAAGCCCAGCACGGAGCCAAGCCCAAGTTCCCTTGATGATTTGGCCCTTTGATAGCTGCTGCAGTGTTCAGTGTCCCGGTAGAGCTGGCAGGTAGACAAACCACTGAACACATGAGCGGAAGGAAGGAGAAAAAAGAAAGATGGGAACAGTTTCTTCAAAGGGCCTCAGACTCTGCCAAGATCTTTAGAGCCTGATCACTTTTCCCCGTGAATCATCTTCTTCTGTTCCTGCTCTGTCATTTAAAGCCTAGTTCTGGAGCAGATTCCCCCTACGAAGAATCCTAGCAGTGACATGTCCAGCTTAACCCTTCCCTTCCCATCCAAGAAGATGCTGGTACCAGATGACACGTTGTGTTGGTGTGAAATGCTGACCGGGACGGTTTTCTTTCCAACAATTAGGTATGCAGCACCTTTAAAAAAAATATATTGTAACCCTTGTGCTATCCTAGGCACTTTAACGTTGGGAGTTGGGTCATTTAGACCCACTAGACAGTGCTCTGAACCTTTTTTTTCAATGATTTGTGATCTTCACTGGTGTCCATGGATTACATGAAATCTTTCCACCTTTATCCACCTTTGTCATGGTAGGGAGAACACCTCAATGGAAGGGTGGGGTCATCTAAGATAGCACAAGTGTTAAGAAGGTGCAGACCACTCCCTCAGCTTATAGACGGGGTGAAATTGAAATCACTGGAACATTCGACACGGACGTCTTTATCACCTCTTCAAAGAGTTGCAATGGTAATAAAGAGGTTGCAATGGGGGGAGGGGGGCTCTAACCCTGGTAATTATACATGGCGAGAGTGAGGTCTGAGGAAGGTTTTGCATTCTCAGAGGGCTGTAATGAAAGAAAGCGGCTCTTTTTCCAGCACAGAGAAGGGTGAGGTGCACCTAAGTGAGATCGAGAAGTTTCAACCACCAGTAAAAACACACGCAGCTTAAAAAAGGAGAGCTGAACTGGCAGACAGGGTGGCATGGTGGGGATATTTTAAAAGCAGCTCAGTAAACACAGACTCACTGTTGCCTCTTTTTGTTTTCTATTTTTTGCCCCTCATAGAATTTAAGTCATGACCAATGCTGAAAAGCAAATCAAACAAACTCTAAGAAGCCCTTAACCAATATCGAATGAGGCTCAATTCAAACAAAAATTCTAATTAAAGAGAAAACCAGAGGCCCCATGTCCTTAAGAAACATTTGTTCTCATATCTGACGAAAAACCTCAAGCGAAAAATCAAAACAATAAAGAATGAATTCAGTTTTCGGTAGAGATTGTATCAAAGTTGAATAAAAGGTCATAGGAATGCTGATTATCTAAGATCTTTTACCAAGAAATCTACAATATGATGAAAATAATTGTGGTTACATCAGATGGGTTTAATATTTAAAAAGTGTATTCCTTTGAATACATTTCCATAAAAAAACAGGATTGTGAAGACACATGATCACAGATCGAGACCTTTAGGCTTAAGTACAAAAAGGCTTTTAGAAACACAATCCACACCTGATTATAAGACGCAATATATAAAAAAAAACAGAAAAAAATGGTCTATTATCATGCATATGGACTATAGAATATAGAGTACACTAAGCCAGTGTTTTTCAACCAGTGTGCCGCGGTACACTAGTGTGCCGTGGGAGATGGTCAGGTGTGCCGTGGGAAATTGCCCTCATTCACTGATCTAAAAACATTTTCCATCTCCAGGAAATCAGCTCTTTGTTCATCCAAACAGGCCCTGATAAAACACTGAGTAGTTAGGAATATAAAAGATCTTAAAATTACTTTTTCTTTGTGTTTATTTAATTCTATTAAAGACATTTTGATAAGAATCACGGTACCGCGATTTAGCTGCAGCTATAACTGTGTAAGGAAAAGTCCCGCCCCTTTAACTGTCTCCGCCAATCATTCTTGAAGGCTCAATCACATGTCACCAGTCTGACCAATCAGAAGTGCTTAAAATCTTCACTTCCTTATTCTTAATTCTGCTGATAAAGTCGCTCAGTTCTAACAAAAATACCAGCTAAAGCTCGTCTTTAGCGGTGTAGCTTTCCACAGAGTCCGGTGTCAGACCGTGGAACAAGTGAATAAAACTATGACGCGAGTCTTTCTGCCCTTTTTCAGCAGTTTAACACTACATCTCCCATGATGCATTGACTTAAAGCAGGGTTCACCAACCTTTTTGAGACCGAGGGCTATTTCATGGGCACCAAGTGGTATGAAGGGCGCCACTAAAAAAAACTCCTACCCCCCCCCCCCCCAAAAAAAAAAAACAACACAATTTGAGGACTTCCTTTTGTGTGCCCTATTTTTATTTGCTGATTTTACACACAAAAACATGCATGAATTATCTAGACTCGTATTACAGGGGGGGGGGGGGGGGATCAAACTCAGTTGCAGAGGGAGCATAAATTCAAAACAGACTTTAGGTTGCAGCCGAACAAGATAAATATTTATTGAACACACTAAAGCTAAACTTTTAAACCTTTAAAACTTTAACTTAATTTTAACTTTTTAAACAAAAATGTGAATAAAAACAGACAGGAATATTAATCCTCACATTAATGGATTACTCAACCACCTCAACCTATTCTCGAAATCTTTACATTACATGAATCATAAGAATGTCCAGAAATTGTGTAATTTATTTGATCTATTTAAACTTTTGTAATAGACCCTTACTTTTGATTATTTTTTAAGTTATATTTGTTTACATATTTGGGTTTTCTTTGTCTACTTTTATCTCAGAATTGATATTGTTGTCATTGACAGACATGCCGTGGTTGTTTGTTGAATATTTGCTTCAAAAAAAAAAAAAAAGATTTTTTTTTGGGTGCATTCCCTGCGGGCGCCACAAGGGGTGCTCGCGGGCGCACTGGCGCCCGCGGGCACAGGGTTGGTGACCCCTGACTTAAAGGGACAGATTACCATGAGTCATCCTTGTGAAAGTCAAACAGTTTCTAAATGTTTCCAATTTAACTTCTATTTCATCTCCTAGAAAAAAACAGCCGCAACTTCCTGCATTTTCTGCCACAATTATCACAAAAATCCACGTGAGATTGCGGGGGGGGGGGGGGGGGGGGGCTGTCGATCAATACAGACCATGAAGTTCTGCTTTTTTTTTTTTTTTTTTGATGCTGGTGTGCCGCAGGATTTTTGTCAAGGTTAAAGTGTGCCGTGGCTCAAAAAAGGTTGAAAAACACTGCACTAAGCGAGACAAAATGATTCATATAATGTGGTAGGATTACACTAACCAGAATGTCTAGGTACAAGAGCCAGGTGATTGGGAAGTTTTTCTAGTGATCTGCATTGTTTGTCATGTTTGCCTCCCTTATCTACAATACACCGCCTCTGCAAAGTTCAACACGACAGATCAGTCAACTCATTGACAATAACTGCCGACAATGTTCAAATATAACATAAATACAAGAGAATACACTGGATTTTCAGGTCATTATGTTGCCACACAGTACGTATCACTACGGCAGGCTCCAGACCACAAGGCACACAGTCAATTTTTGAGAAAATTTAAGAATTTTAAATAGACCCTATAAAAAAATACAGAGGTACCATTATGGCCATCATCACAATTTTCTTTTTTGGGCAATCGGTCATTGACACAATTAACTTGTGAATCTGTCTTTACATGTAATAGTTGCATTGTAGTTCATTGCACAGAGCTTATAAATTCATTTACTAAAGGTTAGATTTATAAGAAAAAAGTTCTTCTGTGTCATAGGAACCGTACAGGTGCTCTGTAGAGACCAATGAGATTAAAGAAGTAAAGAGAGATTTGGTCAAAGCCTTAAATCAACGTTGACTGCATAAGCATCAGCTCTCTCCTACATGACCTACACCGCAGGTGGGTGGGTCTGGTTTGGCAAAGATCACATATCTGGATAATACCTGGATGAGGGAAACCAAATCAAAACCACAAACAGCAGCAGGCAGATACCAGACATCTGTCAAAGAATGACGGAAACATTGAGTCATCCCTTTCGACCAATCATCTATCCATGTTTCTTCAAAACCCATGTAATCCCTTATAAGGTCACGGGGGTTGCTGGAGCCTATCCCAGTTACTGATTGTTGAAGGCGAGGTATACTGTGGATGGGTCATAAGTCTGTCATCAAGAAAAACCTCAAACACTGTAAATTATGTGATCTTCTCAAGTATTTTTTTTGTTCAAACTTGTATCTAGGCAATAATGAAACGATTTTTTTCCTTTTAATTTTTATTTTTACCTCCTTAGACTAATGCGGGGCAGAAACTTGTCAAACTGGGCCACAGAGAGATAGAAGCAGCCGTCCGTCAGACACAGCTTCTGCAGTAGATGGTGATTCTCACTGTAATGGGAGAGTCTCTGAAGGACCTTGTGAACCCAGAAATGGCGAGGTGCTTCCAAATATCTGTGTAGAGTTCTGCAACAGCTTTTCCTTCGTCTCATCACACTGACCCACAAGTCAGATCTGCCAATGCACTCTATAAATAGACAAGATTTAACCTCGAGCTAGCCAAAGAGGCGAGGGGGGGGGGGGGTAAGCTACCAGAGCAAAGGCAAACACAAGCAAGGCGATCCTTCTTGTTTCCTGATGTAATTATTATATGGGAGGAATCTGAGCTGCCAAAATGTTAACAAAAATGTTCAGATTTGCCAAAAACAAAAACAGGAACTGCAAGGCAGCCTGTCCGTCATCTTTTTAAACACCTCTTCACCTCAAAATCAAGATGTTAACTATTCCAAACTTGCCACAACTTGCCAAACTAATGAGCCATCAGGAGTGCCAGTTGTTTTTGATGCCTACCAATTCTAAAACAAATACCTTTTTAAACAACAACAGCTTTTTTATGCCAGTCTGTATTAATAACTGGTATTGCTTTTGAAGATTTGATGAATACATTCCAACATGCTTCTTGTATTTATTGAAAATACTGGTTTTATTAATATCTTTAAATAAATCAACCAATACCTTGATCCAACACTGCGTCGCTTAATCTTTGAGCTTTGAAAAGCTAAAAAAAATAATAAACAAATCAATTATAATCCAGTGTAAAATATTATGGCCGATAAAGTTCAAAGTATTTGAATCCAGATAAAGACAAGTTTCTCCCTGTGCCTCCCGGTCTTCACTCAGGTCTGTTTGAGTCAGACTTGCATCGGCCTGATCCATTTAGATCTCAGGGATGGCGTCACCCGCTCACTATCGTTTCGTCCAGCCCTCATGCCACCCATGGCGTGCCAACAGGACGTCCTGGCTGAAGCTGAAACAACTGTTGCGCCCGAACAACAGTCAAACCTCCTGTTGAATTTGCCCTCATTCGGACAATTAGCCCCAGATGTGCCTCTCCATCCAATATCAACAACAGTTCAAGAAATGACGGAGACATATATTAAGAATGTTAAGATAAAAAAATGCATTGCTAAGTATCTCTTTATTTTAAAAAAAGGGAATCAGGAGCAGATGAAAACATGCTGTACTTGTTACGTACAAACTACCATCGGCGATCCAATAGCTCCCTGCTCTGTTCCAATGCATCCACTTGCAGACAAATAGATCCATGAACGTCTTTGTTCTCCTCGTCTGAGTTGGTATTTGTCCTCAAAACTGTGCGGCTGGATGGCGCTTTTTATATTTATTTTTAATGCTCGCCATTTCTGTTGCGCCCCTAATGTTAGGTTTGGAGTTTGAGGGGCTGTATGCTAGTGAGACAGAGCGTAAATAAAGGGATCATGAAAAATGACGGTAGGCTCACTCCACCCCAACGGTCCTGCCCACAACTCAGAGGCAAATTTTTAATGAATTACTGCTGCTCTACAGAAAAAAAGTCCTAGAAATCAACACAGGCGTTTTGATTTTAGTTTAAAAACGGCATAATCATAATTAAAAGACCACTGGGAACACTTAGAAAATAGATCGAAAGATGATTGGAGTCAGACTTTAAGACTAGAAGAAAAGAAAAAAAGATAATTTACTTTGCTTTGTACAAGATCATCACTAGGTGAGACTGAAGTGATATCAACGCGTGACATAACATGGGTCACATCATTAAAAACCCGTTGACCCACACTGCAGCATCTCTTCGCTGTCAACATTCACAGAGAGAGATGGCGTTTCCTGTCTGGGGCCAGTCGAGCTCATCAGCAGAAAGACCAAAAATAAACATCAATCCCAGCATGCCTCACAACAAGTCGCCAACGGGATCAAACGATGTGGAGCGAGGGCTGACGGCGGTGAGACACGACAAGAAAAGAGAGCAGAGCGAGGGGTGATTACAAAGCGGCTTCGCTGCAGAGCAACGCCACGATGAGAAAAGATAAACAAGCTCATCGGAGTTAGCGGAGAGACATGCCTGTGAGAGTAAGGAGTTATCCAAGCTAAGTAGAACTCAAAAACCAAAGTACCAGCGATGTAAGGATGCCTTTGTTTCTTGTAAATCTGAATCACATGCAGATCTAAACACACGAACAGTCAACCCAGACTTTACAGTTGACTCATCTGTGCAAAACAGAAGACTCAATTCCAAATATTGAGATGAAGAAAAAATGTTAAAAGTAAAATAGGTTGATTTGCTTTATATTCCAGGTAGGAGCTTCTTCAAGTGGATCGTCTGTGTTGAAAACAGAAAGGGTGACTAATTCCTGCAACCAAAATTTCTCATCAGCTTGAGGAATACGTGTGACTCATTAGAGAGGTGAATAATGAAGAAGAGGTGACTGTTAGGAGGAGCAACGTCTGAATCCGTCACATTACCACACGTGCTAAAGGAGAAAAAGAGGAAAACACTTAGGACCCCATGGTAGGGCAGTAAAGCTTATTTTCTGAACGTGACTCCATAACAAACCGCAGAAATATCAATGAAGGCTTTTTTTCAACTCAATAAGGTTTTGGTGCCCTACTTATTTAAAGCTCCCATCACCATTGTTTAGTTCTTGATGGTCATGGGACTTTCAAACATAATGTAAGAAAAATAATCAAATGTATAAAATCATTAGTGAAAATGGGATGTGGATTTTAAAAATTAAAAAAATATATTTATTTACATTTGCGTCAGCATCCTGAAGTTTTTCAGCAAAAAGCTGTCAAAAGTGTTTCAACACATTAGTACAAAACTTAAAAAGGGAACATAGATGGATAGCTCTTCAATTACAGATGAACCAGGGAGACTCCTTCAAATTACAGATTTCTGGTCTTTTTATGATGTAAAGGAAGCAAAATATGATAAAAAGAAAATAAAGAATTTAAAAATCACTGGGCTCACGTATTCTTTTTCTTTGTAATTTATGTAAAATAATTCAACAAACACTAGTTTTATTAATGAGGGTGGGTTAGATATGCAGAATCGCTAAGCATCTACAGACATGCTTGAGGAGAACAGTAAAAGGAGAGAATGGTTAGTTATGGATCATAATGGTTAGTTGTGGGTCATAACCAACCATTAAAGGGTTAAGGTCCACTTTGCACAGCTGGTTGAACATCCGGAGTCTTATCGCGTTGGGTTGCGGAGAATCGCGTGAGGTTAAGGAAGGGGAGGTGCTGATAAAAAAGAGAGTGATGCGTTTCTATTTTTTAAAAACATGCAAATAGTTTACAAGGAAAATCCAGCTAAAAGCAGGCCAGTCTTATGCAACGGGCCTTTATTGAACCACAGATGCAATCAGCTCACGTCCTGATTTATTGTGCACGGCGAGTGCAGCAAAAGAGATTGCATTTGGGGGCAAAGTGATGGTGTTCACTTATGCTGGAAAAGATTGTCCCGTGAAACATAAGGATTTATGTCTAAAAATAAACTAATGTTCTTCATTTTTATTGAAATCCATATAACTAAAAGCTGAAAGAGAGATGGGGGGGGGGGGTTATCTGACACTAAACTGACCTGTTTAGCAGCTGCACTGAGCATGCTCAAAGCCAAACACCCAGAAAAACAAAGCACAGGCTTCATCACAGACTGCGGGAGGTTTAAACGTTTAAAGCAAATGTGCACAAGAACTCATGGGTCTGTGTCCAATAGTGCAGCAACACAGGCTTTATATGGAAAGAGGCAAGGCTGCCAAGTGTGACAGTCTCTTGGCACTTTTGATACTGCGGAATATTCAACAACGCTTCTCTGTTCACCACTTTACAAACACACAATGCAATGTACATCACTGTCCTCACTATCAAAAGGGACAAAAATGAGAAGATTGAATGATTTCCACTTCTAATCTGCAGTGGGAATTGTTGATGCTACAAGAATGCGAGCGCACAACTTTTCTAATAATGCATTGCATAGGCAAGTCATTCTAGATGCTGTGTAAAGAACACAGCCCGACAAAAAGCCAGTTGAAACTGAAAAATTAAAAAATTAAAAACTCTTGGATCATCTTTTGAGCCCTTTTAAAAGCTTTCTCACTAGCTTACAGCCTGTCATACTTCCTATCTAACATTATTAGTGCAACAAAAATAGCGAGAAATACAGCTGCTCTCCAGCTATATAGCTGTCAGCTCAGACGAGGAAAACAAAGACGTGCATGGATCTGTTTGTCTCCAAGTGGATGCATCAGAATGGAGCAGAGCCGGGAGCCTATGGCCCGCCCAGCGTTTACATCTACGTCACAAATACGCTCATTTTTATGAACAGCATTTTTTCGTCTGCTCCTGATTTACAATGATTTGTGAAAAAACACAGTTTTTATCATAGTGGGTCTTTAACGCCATTTTGTTTTCCTTTTTTTGTGCGTCTCAAGTTTTATGATTTAAACCACAGCTCTGGCACATTTTGACATGCTGCTAGCTGTATTGTTATGATGTTACAAACCTTTTCCTGACCTAAAGATGGTCTACAGACAGACTTACATAATGATAATCCAACGTTGAAGACCCACCAAGGGTTTTCTTTGTTCAGTTTTCTTACTACAGTCATAGCTGCAAAAGTCTAGAAATAGCTTCATTTTCTTAGGTGTATGTGATTACTACACAAAAAAAGCATGAATTATAACATGTAATAATTATTCATTAAAGAGTAGAAATATACAGCATTTTATATTGAAAAAAAAAGCACTTTAGCTATGGTGACTTCTCAGGACTTAATTGTTTATATCTCATCACAATATTTAAAATACTGCAACATGCATTTCATTGTAATATGTTGAGATTATGATTTTAAAAGGATGCAAAAACTTCAAATTTCGTTTTCTAAATTGACTGTAAAGAGTGTCAATATAAACAGATAAATTACGTCAGAGTTTTCTGATCCTGGTTATTTAACCAGTGATGATCAGAATGGATACAACCATCAATAATTTGCATAGTTACTATTACAGGTGCATGCAGAGGACTTTAAAAATGTAAAAGCATCCAATTATCAATAAAGGGGGGGGTCTAAGGCCAGGGATGCCCAGTGTGGTTTAGCCTGCTTAGTTTAGTTTAGCAATCAGCTACTGTAATAACCAATTTAATGTTTTGTACAATTAGAGAAGCCCGTTGAGTCAACTGTGTTGTAATGGGCTATTTAAATACAACTGAATTGAAACTGAATTGAATCATCATACTAAAGCATACTGAATTGTTCAAGAATAAATACATAAAATGTAACACATTACTCCTAAAGTAATAACTCCCTTTAAAGAAACGCATCCCAGATTTCTTGGGCATTTATGTAACAGGAAATGATTCCTGTGCACTCCAGGCTGAGACTGTGTCTCATGACTGCTCCTGTATGCATTTTAAAACCATTCAGTCCTCGTGAGAGCATGTGCAATCTGCCCGGCTACAGGAGGAAGTGCTCTGACAAACTGAGCCAATCAGGGGCAGGGATTCCAGTCAGCTGGCTGAGGCTCATCCCTGCTGTCCAATCACACGGCAGGATTTGTGGTCAGATGAGAGTTTGAACCGGCTCATGGTGTTTCGAAGCAGATGAAAACAAAAGCTAATGAGGCCGTCGGTCGGTCTGCCTGCCAGCTGCCTGAATGTGTGCATGGCTGAAAAAGGCTGAGCAGCTCGGACAAAGAAAGACAGAATTTTTTATTAACCAAAGCAACAAACATGCTTCTGTGTTTTTAAGAATGATGTAAAGACAAGGAGGTAAATGGTGAATAGAAAGAGAAGTAAAGACATAAAAGTTTTCGGACTTTTGAATTCGGTTGGAAGATTCCAGTTTGTCAGAGAAACCCAATTTATTGGCTTGTTTAATTACGGTGTCAGCAAGCTATAGACGTTTGCAAAGCTCATCTGGACACTTCCTTAACCAGTCCCGGATAAACCCCCCGCATGCACAAGGAACCATAACCATAAAAACCATAATATATTGTGTAGTACACAAACTAATCCATATGATGTCACATTTGGTGACAGTTCTGTTTTTGACAGCACAAAGAGGAGAGAACTGAGTAAAATCCAGTTTGAAGGTCTAAAACAAGGTTTTTTCTAATGCGAGAAATGCCTTTTTTACTGCATTCAAATAAGTACTAACTATTTTAATGTTTGCATTTCAGTGCTGAGACTAAGAGAACAAAGAAAAAGAGTTAGACTAAAGAGGAAAAAAACAGAAATATGTCTGCAGTCTAGAGCCCTGAAATGATCCAAAACATCCATAAACTCTTCACTATAATGTCAACAGGTTATGTAGAAAAGAAAACCTAAATAAATGACTAAAAACACTTCACTCTATACCTTTGTTACATAAAATCCAACACTTTACACAGTGACCTTTATAACTGCTGTCTTTGTGTCATCAATGAAAAACCATTTAGGCAGTATGGGTAGACATGAATACTAAATATGTTGTGTTTCAAGTAAAAGTACTGCAATTACAGCAAATTATTTATGGCATATATCCTTGAAAAGTACCCCTAATTTAAAATTTTCAATATTTTGTGTCACATCTCAGTTTCTTAGCAGTTCCTCATTGTGTCCTGTTCTATTTAAAGTTGTGATATATCTTTTCTTTTAATGACCTTTGCCCTTAAATGAGAACCATTTATAGATCTCCGGCTTTTATGTCCTTCCAGTCCTCTGTTCTTACAGTCTTCTCTTCAGATTGAACTTATGACAAACAAGCCCCCCCTGCCTAACAGTAGCTCCCCAGTCCAGATGGTCACCAGTTTAGTAAACTCCTGACAACCACACACACACACACACACACACACAGACACACACACACACTGACACAAAGTCCACCCAGTTAAACCACAGAAGCTCAGACAGGCGGGCAACTGTCATTAAGAACCCCAACGAGACGCCAAGTTTGTTAGAGTCTGCCTTAAGGGGGGGTGGGAGGTGGGGGGGCTTATGCCAAGAGGACAGACACACATGCCTTTATGCACCAAACCAGCAAAGCCACTTCTATTCAACACCAAAGGCTCAGGAGGAAGGCTGGTCAAGAGAAGTCTTTAAAACAAACTGGCTTTCCAACAAAACCCAAGAAGCATCTGCCATTCTTTTAGGCCTGGGCAATAAATCGATCAAATGAATTAATTCGAATTTTTTGTTACGGGCGATTTCAAAAATAACTAAATCGAGTTTTTATGTGGCGCATTTTTGGCTCACCAGAGCTTCCGTAGCGGCGACCCGACAATCAACGCACGAAGCAGCTAGCGACAGCATGGCTACCGGTGACAGTGGGAAGTTTGTTATTTGTTTGTTTTAAATAAAGAATACTGCGTTGTAATTATTACTTGTACCGATGTATTCATTTGCGATGCGGCCGCCGTAGGATTTTGTTTTCGGAGGACGCGGGGGGGGGGGGGGGTGTCTGACCGCGACTCCTGCTGCTTAATCATCTTCTCCGTGGAGAAGACAGGGTTTCTTAATTTAATTAAAACCTTAGAGCCCAGATATGAGCTGTATTGGTAATCCTTTAAAAAATGGTGCTACTGTCAAGGTGAATGTTTTTCCTGTTTTAGTCTAGAATACAAAGTGTGACTTAAAACACAGCTGTGACTTTAAGTAAGGAAGTAACCTTTTTATTTTGGATAAGTGAAAACAAGTTTAGAATAACGAAATTAGACAAAAACAAGACAAAAGTTATATAAAACAAGATACAATTATTTAAAAAAAAAAAAAAAATAAATAAAAAATAAAAAAAATCGGGAAAAAAATCGGAAATCGAATTAAAAAAATTAAAATCGGAGATTTTATTTTTAGGCCATATCGCCCAGCCCTAGTTTCTTTACCTGAAGCTAAAAACCAAACTGTTTCCATGGTTGTCTGAAAGGACTCGAGCAACCTATACACTCCCAGAATCAGAGTGACAAGATGACACCAAACCAAAACACACTTTGTTGCTTCCATCTGCCAGCCCAGCCCCATGTAGGAGCCATTTTAGCTTGAAACAGAGAAGCTTTCAGAGGTTTTTTTATCAGGCAGGAGGAGGTCACTGATAAAATAATGAAGAGCCTTTTATACCAGATGAGCACAACTGCGGAAAATCAATACGCAGGGAGTCCTGGGAAGAAGCAGGGAGGCATGGAACCCATCAAACCAACAAACACGTGACTCGTGCCTTGGGAACATAATACCATCTTTTTGACTTGTGAACACTTGGCTGAGGGAGCAAAAAATGAGGGCCTTCTGGCCATGCAATGCAAACCGAGATGGATACTTGACAAATGAATAAGTTTAACAGCAATTTCATGGCCACAATCAAAATAGCGGTTGACGAGAAGAGCTAGATATAAGCTAATACTGGAATTAGGCTAACATATAAGATAAAGGAATTGCAAAACAAGTTTTTTGATAAGCAAACTGCATCTTGACCAACTTGTTCTTCTTAAAATTGATTAGGAATTGCGATAAATAGACATGTTATCACAATCGGTCAACTTGTCAGATATTTTCAGGAATCAGTATACAGGGCGCCATGCGGGATGCTTTGCTGTATTGATGCATCTTAAGGGGAGAGCAGGTGTGTCCCTGCAGATCCCACAAGGCTCGTACTGTCGTACTCCCACCCCAAAAGACGTTGTTGAAAATGGAACGTATAATTATCCTGTGTGTTAAGTGTTTCGCAAAAGATTCACAAGGCTACATAAATTGCAGGTAATGATGTCGTACACTGTCCCCTACACCATACTCTAGTCATTAGAAAGGTCAGAGACTACTAGCCCCAACGATGTGCGAATGCCGCACTCCCATGGTGTGTATGTGGTATGTTTCCGTACGACGCCCACATTGGGTGGATTGGTTGTGGGGGTCAAAAGGAATAAAAAAAAAAACGAAAGTTTTCCCTTATTTGACCAAATGTGTAGTTTAAGTGTTCGCTATATGATCTGTCTCTTGCAGTCTGTAGAAAAGACACGCATAAACATTTTTATTTTATGCACTCACCGAGCAGTCTATAATTGTGTGGGACCTCTGCGCGCCCCATACAGGTTTGCCCATTTTCCGTCAACAGACGGCCCGTATCCGGGTATACATATAGGATAAGGCTTTTATCAGCCCACACCACAAGACTTTAAATCACATAGTCATAAGCCAAGATGATTGTTTCTTTGATTGTTGACAACACACGTTTTTCGTTAAAATCAGTCATGTAACCTCAACTGTAAATGTATTGACATTATGATTGAAATATTCATAAAAACATTTTCAACTTTCAAAGTTTTCTTCCCAATTAATTATTTATTAGATTGGATTTCCAAGAAATGTGTTAAACTAAACCTTAAAGGCTTGTGTATAATTTTAGTAGAGTACTACTTGTCCACATCTTGCATAGCAAAATTTAATTTCAGGCACTTAAGAGTTCCCATAAATCGTCACAGACCAACAGAGAAAAATATGTGTCCTCCACGTAAAAAAGTACAGTTTTAGAGGTTTAATAGCTGAAAAGCAGCAAATTATTCTTAATATCTTTTTCTGTTGGTTCTGATCCACGCTAAGCTTAATTCCCTCCTTCTGCTTCAGGCGTGTGCCATCTCATGCTAAAGGATTACAGCCACCATAGTGGATTGAATTTCATCAGCAACCCCCTCCAACTTATCCTACCAAACAGGGTTGAGGGTGAATCCTTACCATTTCTACTAGCCTTCCACTGCTACTTTTAACCACTTCCTTTGCCTGATGTCCAATCTTCTATCATCTACTGTCTGATCTCGGTATCTCTGCCCTTCTAGATACAGACATCCTTGTTATTTTGGTTTTGTGCTAGTTTTCTAACGTTAGCTTGATCGTATGAGAATACGGGAAACTAAAACTGTAAAGGATTTTTTGGGTTTTTTTTGTAGCCTGTGTATCCACCGCCACCGCTTAATGTGGAACAGTAAAGCAAAACCCAAGAGACAGTCCAGAAAAAGGTGTTAAACTCGACTGAAATCCAAAGAAAGCCTTTCACAGTTTACGAGTGTTAAGGACTTCTAAAAAAATATATCTATACATTCAAGCTCATCCCCCTCCCTCTCTGCTTTGAATCAGCTTTGCCCCGTCAACCCTTCACAGCAGCCGTGCACACACATGCACAGAACTTAAACAGAAATATAATTTGTTGTCTCAATCCTACATTGTACATCCTAGACTTTTGAAAGACTTATTGAAAATGGTTAAATTGATCGACGTTTTATGAATATTACTTCACTTGCTCCAAAAATTGATAAACCGATTCAAAAATCTTTCCTAATGTAACATAATTTTGCACGTTTTTAACTTTTGATACATGATGAAATTTTGCTATGAAAATCTCTGAAACAGTGTTGTGTATTTTAATGATATAGTATTATTTTTTTAATCATATGAATAACTTTTATAAGTAACATAATCTGCATATATTTTATATAATTGATCTGGATTTGCCATGTTGATTTCTAAAATAGTTATTTTTACATTATAATTAAGTAATTCATCTTTGTCATGTGCTTTATTGAAAATTATTATTATTATTATTATTATTATTCAACATTCTTAATTCAGTCTGATAAAAGTTAGGAACCGGATAATGATAAATCATGTAATAAAATGGTTACAGTATAACAGGGTGGGATTATACAAGTTCGCGTCCTTCCACTCCCTTTCAAGCAATATTTATTAGTATGTCTAATTATACTAAGTTTGATTAGTTACTATGAATGTATAACTGATGATTGTATTGCTTTTGCGTATTATTTCTAATTAATTGCTTGAAATAAACCATTTCAAATCAAAATCAAAATTCAAATCAAGAGTCCTGCATCAGCTAATGTTTGAGTGCATCCACTTGGAGAGTCTGCAGCAGCAACGCAACATGCGCCTGCAGCAACGCAACACAGTCTGCAGTTAGCATCACAGAGTGTGACCTAGATATGGTCTGGCAACATGCGTCTGCAGCAGCAAGGCAACATGCGTCTGCAGCAGCAACGCAACATGCGTCTGCAGCAAAATAAGCCATCGCAGTGTTTGGTTCTTCTTTTCATTTCTCTACCATCAATCATTAAAAGAAGCTAGCCCAACTTCTCCATCATAAATATACACAAAAGTGAAGTTCCTGTTGATGCCATCCTCGGAACAGCTTCCTCTTCCTCCATTTGGAAAGGTCACTAAAGCACCACTGTCTTAGGCTGGAAAGCAAAGTTCTTATTGGAAACAAGTTGGCTTGCCGGTCCGGTTGCTGTCGTTGCAGCCAGGCTGAACTTCCTGCACTGCTAAAGGTCACGGCAGACACGACCAACATTCCAGTTTGAATAGCCGGAAGGCTGGTGAGCCAGCTTTGCATGAGTCGATTCCCTCTGACAGCTTTGTAGTTCCTCCACTTTACATAGCTGGGGCTCCACTATTAATAGAACCGCACTAAGCTGAAATCATTTCAAAACATTCTTCTGTGAAACACAAATCTCTGCTACATATAAAAGAAAACACTTTAGGGAAAAATTTGATATACATAAATTAAAGGAAATTAATCAATTAATACACTGCTTAGCCATTTTTAAAACAAAAACATTCTAGTGTTCGACAAAGATAGTATAGCTATTTCAAGGAGTTTAGTATTGGATTACCAAGTACTTCAGAAAATGCCTAAAAAAGGGAAGAAACATAAGTAGATGTTTAAATACTAACCCCCCCAAAAAAACTTGTTTTTCCAAGACACATTTTAATCCAAAACATTTTTGATCATGAAATTAAGATATATTTATACAAACATTTATATTGTATTGGTTTTGAGTAAAATTGAGAGCTGGGTATTTTATTTCTGCTCGACGACATACTAGTGGTCATCCGTCCATTTTCTAAACCCGCTTGACCCGGTTTGAGGTCACCGGAGATTATCGCAGCTACTTTCCGAGCGAAGGTGGGTCACCTAGATGGCTGGCCGGTCCATCACAGGGCTCAAACGGTGAGGTTTCAAGCCAGACTGGGGCTCAGTTCAGGTCAGACTTGGATTGTTTTTTCTTTAACAACAGTTACTCTGCAGGTTGCTGATTAAAAATAAAAAATAAAAGAAAGTGTGCATGCTCCGGCGTCTGCGGGCCTTCCAAACCTGCCAAGGATCTGATAAATCCAACCACTTACTATCCTTTGATCAACTTCGCTCTGCAGGGCGTCACACCCAACTGCAGTTTATCAACAGCAAAGAATGGCAAGAAAGGCAGGAAGGACAGGTGCAAAGGAAGTGAAAACTTTGTTTTTATCTTAACAGTACATTTAAATTGATTCCTGTTTCCATTTCCTCAAATGTGATGCATTTCTCTGTTGTCATCAAACACTTTTAGATTGAAACACAAGGCAGCACTAAGTGGTTTCTCAGAAATGCATGCAAAAGGGAATTGGAGGCCTTTAGAAAAAGTTTGTGTCCTCTTATTTTATTTAAAATAGACATTCTGCTTGTTTTATCATCTGTGTTCTTTACTGCTGAATAGATAAACGTTTAGTAAAAATGGGCAGCATGTACATAAAAGTTATACAACTTTATAAAGACTTCTAGTCTTTATTGGTAAGAACATGAAAAACTTCTGTGAAAAAAGTGTGATCAAGATTCATAATTATTCAGTCTGTGCTCGCGCTGAAATGCTAACAATTAGTCATTTTTCACTCACAGGTACAGTGTGTCATCCCAGCGGAATGAACAAATTAAACTATTTTTTCATTAAAAACAAACAGCTTCAGCTGCAGGAAACACTATTCCTCCATGACAAAGTAGACACTGGCAAAAGAAAAGCTATTTAAATGTAAAAAAACAAAAAAACAATCAAATTATTATTAAAGAAAAACTCCACTGTTCTAGATAATAAAATGTTCAGGTGAAACTATGACTTAGCAGTGGAGAAAATGACCAAATCACCAGATAAATGACCTGATTAGTAATGCTTGCTGGAAATGGGGTTGACAGCAGGATCTAGTAGGTCACAAATCCCTGAGACATTCTGAGTGGCTATCATTGACCGTATATGAGAATTGGACCGAGTGTGACATAACCCATAGAAAATGACTTGCTTCCCGTTCTAAACAAAATTAAATCAATTGCATCAGCCTTTTTCTGTGATACGGATATCGCAACATTGGCGCAAACAACCTCAACAATCAGCGAAGGGTTTGAATTTGTCTGATGCTACATGGGCAAAATGCCTTTGGTCTGATCAAAGAACTGAACTGTGTACACGGTCCCAGAAAACATTTATCCAATCATAACAAACGTTTACGTACGCCACTCGTTCAGTCGGAATAAATCACTTGGACATGCGCAGAACTCTCTAAAATACCAGCCATACGGCCGGAGAAGAAGAAATAGCGAGTTCTGTTATAAACAAAGCAAGATGAACCTCTAAACTTGCTCTTCTTATTGTCATGTTTATTTTTAAGTGCCTATTCGCTCATAATTTTGCGGCCGGTGCTTTAGCTTGGGCAAAGGGACCCGGAAGAAGGGTTAGGATTAGGTTAATACGTGCCGTACATACATTATATGTAACATTTAGTTGTGAATGAACTTTTTAAAAAAAATCTATGCCCACAATCTGCATCTTGGCTTCATGTAAATATGCGGGAATAACATAAATCTTTATTTTGTCTGGACACGACTGGAAACACAAATTCACATGATTATTTACACGGTTTCTCAGGACTGTGCGGCATTTCTGCACTCAAAAGTCACCTTTGTCAGCTCACACACCGTCCCAAAGGAGCTCCTCTGCTCGGGTTCTACCTGGAGACATGGTTCTCCTGAGTTCGGCAGCTCGCTCATGCAGAGCGGCCGGCCGGACGGACGGACTGCGGTCCGAAGCCTCCTCGGTAGCGCCACACCGTCTACGCGTGTCATAAAAGCCAGCGCAGTAATGACCCACAATCGGATCAACAATCGGCATAGCCCACTTATCTCTATCGGAAAGAAATTTTGCTCCGAATGAGTCCAATCGGATACTTTCCGATTAATTTTGTCCATGTAACCGCAGCTGCCGTTTCCATGGCAACCACTCTTCTCAGTCAGCAGTTAAGCTGGTTTCCACACTCCTACCCCTCAAAGTGGGCTCGGGAGAACCTGTCAGTTAAACTTGTTAAACCTTTCAGGTGGGGGCAGGCGGCCTCCTGATACTTTTATCGAGGCATCCGATTGGCCAGTCTATAACTTGAATTACTTGCACTAGAGAGAAAGAATATATTGGGGAAAAAATAAGAATCAATTAAAAAAAACATGGTTATTCTGAAAAATAGACGAGTAACAGCTGTTTATTTCTCAATAGAAGTCTGTGGGATTTTGGCTTCTTGGTGCCAGCGGGTACTTCCTGTTTGGAATGCCAGGGGGACGGGGTCACTCAGTCCAGTTTTCATATACAGTCAAAGGTAGGTGCGTGAAAATAGGAACATGGCGGAGGCTTTTCTAATCTGACCGTCAAGGAAAATCCACAGACTTCTGGTGGCGCTGATGACTTCCTACCGCCACCTCACAAATCATGGCGGGGAATAAAATCCCCCAAAAGCCGTCTTTGTTCCAGTTAGAAACGTTCCAGTTCCAGTTCAAAGTGAGCCTGAAACAATTAGATTTGAGGTTTTGAGGAAAGAGAAGGTCTTCAACTCTGCAAGTCATAAATCAGGGGTTGACATAGCCCCGAAATTTGCACTGGCCCACAGGGCCAGTAGTTTTTGAAACTTACTGGCCCTGCCTGAAAGTTACTGGCCCGACACCGCGCATAGCGGGACCCGCCGCTCCGCAGGTGCTTGCAACTTTAGGGGGGTCCGGGGGCATGCCCCCCCGGAAACTTTTAATATGGTGCAATTTGGTGCATTCTGGTGACATCACTTATTTCTACACTTTTCAATGACTGAAAATAGACCATATCAAACTTAAAGCTGCTCTAGTCTGTTTCAGATGTTTTGAAGAGAGCACTGCAGTGTAGTAGGTAACACTAGTTCAGAAGTTTTCATGGTGCTTCTAACGGCAAATATCGCAATAAATCATAAACCTTAAATGTGTTAAAACAATCTAATGGCAGCTTGAACCATTTAACGAATCAAATAAATCCCTTAATGCATTTGACCAATCGGATGGACGCCTTCACATTGTTGACCAATCAGATGGAGCCCTGTTATGTTAGATGTTTGTAACCTATGTCAACGTGGGTCATTTGGAGTATAATTTTTAAACTGGGAATGGTTATTTGGTTATTTTGCTGTTTGTTTATATACCGCAAATTATATCGTTATCGCAATTTTAATCTCTGATATCGCATATCGCGAGTTTTCCTCATATTGTGCAGGTCTAACTGAGATCATTCAGCTAACTAGAAATACTTACTGCTTACAGTGTTGTAAAGAAAAACAAAATTAAGTAGTTTAACATTCTACTGCATTTGAGTCTGAGATTCAGGTATTTGGAGTTGCCTTTGATTCTTTGACATTCAGCTTAAAGCTTAGTGCATACAGTTTCATCTTCAATGCATTCATTAAATATCTTGCTGTCCATAGTACTAATTCCACCCATTACTCCATCTAACATATTCCTATCTATTCCTGCCATGTCTTCCACATCTCTGACATGCTTCAGTCTCTCTTCAGTGACGGTGTCGGATTTATAATCAAATGTAATAATAACCCACTGGCTTGTGCCTTCCTTGTTGCTGTTTAACATTGTTTTGTATTGAATTGTTACATTCAATAAAGTTTGAAAAAAAAAAGTAGTGAGCGCGTGCCGCGTGGTGCTCTGCAGTGAAAGCCGAGCGCGCGCAGGCGGGAGAGAAGGAGAAGTGATCAAAGGTTTCCCATAGAAACCCTTGAAGTCTGAACACAGGACTAGCAGAAAAACTAATTATGAAGACGAGGTAAATCTACACGTTTTCGCAAAATTTACTTTATTGAAAAAGGTGAAGAATATATAAACCGTTAGATATTTTAGTGGCCCGAGCGGACAAGTGAAAAGTAAAGTCTTGTGGTCCGCACTGCTCGAAAAACAGGACCGGGCCAGCGGACAAATGGCTATGTCGAGCCCTGTAAATGGGTTAAACCATTTCCTCTGAGAGGGGGATTCCCAGCTCCACTTGCCCGAGTGTGGTCTTAACCCTCCAGTCAAAAGAGGGGGGGGGGGGGACGACGACTGCCTTTCTCATTAGCTGTTATTTGAATTTTCCAACACCAGATTTTACATTTGCAGGAATGATGGACTTACAAAACAACTGGCCCTGGAGAATGCATCTCAATCCTACAGCATTTTTCTTCTGAGCATTTATGCTATAGTCATTTTAGAGCGTCTGTGTCTCTTCCACCCCCCTCTATTTTCTTCTATCCTTACAGCTGTTGCCGTTGCACACAGCTGCAACGCCTCAGTCGGTCACACTTGGTTGCCGTTTGCCGGCTAGAGAAGCTCAGAGTGTTGAGGATCAACTGCACATGAGCGGGCAAAACACAGAAGGGAGGCAAAAAGAAAAGAAAAAAAGCTTTGTGGGTCAAGGAGAGAAATAAGCGCATCTTCTCCAAAACTGCCATAGAATTCTGAGCAGCTAAACCCAGAATGTGTGCATTCCAGCAGATATAGTATAGATAGTATTTCCAAGATCCCATATACAGTATTTTTTGGAGTTTGGAGGTTTTTGCATAGTTTGGACGGAGGTGGGACTTATATACGATATACGAAACAACACAAACAAAAAAAAGGCTCATGTGTTAACGTTGGGAGTGGGGTCATCTGGACCCACCAGACAGTGCGCTGAACCTTTTTTCTTCAATGATTTGTGATCTTCACTGGTGTCCATGGATTACATGAAATCTTTCCACCTTTATCCACCTTTGTCATGGTAGGGAGAACACGCCAATGTAAGGATCAGGTCATCTGGACCCCACAAGATAGCACAAGGGCGATAGATCGATAGATCGATAGATATTGTAATTTTTGGAGGCTGCAACTTAGAACGCGGAGCGATTTATAGTTCCACAAATAAAGTATATATGATGATATAACGGTATACAAAAAGTCATAAGGACTTCATTGAAAAGTTGCTTTTGTCGTCCATATAATGCTACGTTCACACCGGGCATGTGACGTGCATTCTTAACCCTTGTGCCATCTTGTGGGGTCCAGATGACCCCACCCTTACATTGACGTGTCCTCCCTACCATGACAAAGGTGGATAAAGGTGGAAAGATTTCATGTCATCCATGGACACCAGTGAAGATCACAAATCATTGAAGAAAAAAGGTTCAGCGCACTGTCTAGTGGGTCCAGATGACCCAACTCCCAACGTTAACGTGCTTTGGAGGCATGTTGGGAGTGGGGTCATCTGGACCCCACAAGACAGCACAAGGGTTAGATGTGCATTCTTGGACAAACGTTTAAGCCCATAGTGTTCATAATGGACAAGAAAGGGCTTCTTCTTCTTCTTCTTCTTTTTTCTTTTCTGAACGCAGAAGCCCGAAACGCACAAATACAAGCCTTTACGTTGACTTTTCACGGAAAGCAGATGCTTGAACGCGCAATTGCCGAGGGCGGTGTGGAGTCAAAGAGCAACCCTTTAAAATGAATTTCATTGCTTTAAGTCACTTTTGGAACCTCATGAGGGAATTGAAAAAAATAACCTTTGAAATATTCTGTAAGATAAGTTTCCTAATAATGCTTGTAAAAAAAAAAAACAAGGGACAGTCCTGTCTGCACTAAAACATGCATCACAAGCAGACAAGACTTTTTGGTATTCGTTCTGCTTACAGCCGGATGAAGACTTCCCCAATCCTGAGTGTGCAGCAGCAGCAATGGAGTATATCATAGCGTGAGCAATCTACTTTAAGAAGAACCAGCCTACAGCGTGTGGAAAGATTTAAACCACGTCCAAACTCAGGAAGCTGAATAATAAAGCCTTTGCATCACAAAGTAGCTGCAAGCAAATAAGCCTCAATCACGGCTGCACGGTTGTCGCCAACAGGGTTTGGGGCGTGAAACCTGCAACCCGAGCCTCCAACAGCTGATTGTGATGACTTCAAACTGAAAACGAGCGCACGGAGGCTGATGCAGGCGCTCTAACCCGGCCTTCAGCTCCCATGTTCTTATCTCTGCCAGGCAACAACAGGATGATGTCGCTGCTCATCCTTTACAGGGGGGGGGGGGGTATGTGAGGAGGGCAGGAAACCTCCACGACACGGACGTGTTCGATTATCAGCGCGTTGAGAGGATTGAAGAGCAAGCTCCCCCACATGAAGGCCCCCCCTCTGGGCGACGGCAAATGCGCAATGAAACACCGCCCACCCCAATGGCGCACAAGTCGGTCAGCGTGGCTACAGCCAGCCTTGTCATGTTGGCCCCCCCATCAGTGAGATGAAGCTCTGGATGGGGTGAGGATGAGGAGGATGGACAACATCACAGCTGAACTGCATCACTACAAGTGTACAAATGGATGAATGGATGGATGACATAGCTGTTAGGCCAAAATGCTATCAGGGATAATCCAGGCCAGATGAAGGAGGGGAGGGGTGCATGTTGTAATAAACATATTCTTCAATCCCAGAGGAGAAGAAAGGGGGGGGTGCATAAATGCAATGTTTTGACTTCAGTTTCCGCCTGTTTTATTTTGGGCATGGGCTTAACTCAAGAAGCACATAAAAAAAAAACTACCAACCTTGTAGACTTGCCCATAGGTGCCATTCCCGACCACTTCCACCAACTCGAAAATCCCAGCTGGATCCTGAATTTTAAAGGAAATAAAAACATCTTGATTAATTAACTCGTTACATTAAATTGCAAAGGGTTCGTTTGGTGTAGCTACCGGCAGCGCCCAGTGAATATTAGACAAAGAAAACCTACCGCAGGGTTGAGTTAACATTAGCTTTGCTCAAAACAGAAATATTAGATTTTTTTGAACATGTATTTCCATAAAAATGTCAGTGTGGAAAAACGCTCACCCTCAGGGATGCCAGGTCTATATCCACCAGACTTTTCGCCGGAGAATCGTTCGCCATCTTCTTCGCAACAAAAAAATAATAAAATAAATTTAAAAAAAAATCGGCGTTAATCAAACGCAACGACGGCGTGCTTTGAAGTTTCCTCAAACGGACGCCGCTCGTCTCATCCTCCAGGTGCAATCACGGAGCTTTTATTCCTCGTCCACAGCGCGTCTCTCTGCTCTCTCTGGTCCGGCTAAAGGGATCCGCCGCCGCCGCCGCTACATTCCGCCCAGAGAGAGCCTGAGCTCCTGCCTGTCCCTGCCTCCTCCCTCCGCTCTCCACCCTCCACCCGTTTGTGTGTGTGCACGTCGACTCTCCGCCCCCTCCCTTCCACTCGCCCCATATGTTAAGCTTTTTGCTTTTTTTTTTTCTTTTCTTTTTTAAAAATCTTTCCACCCGAACAAGGTTTCACACGGACCTATTTCAGGGGGACACAGAATGCGGCCATAAACGTTCTCCGCCAATCATCCTGCTTAAACACCTGGGGGCTAATTATGGGCGTGGTCAAGACCATCACATCACAGACTCTGAAAGCAATGATTCTACAAATTTGGATATTTTATTCAAAGGAGATTTAACGCAGAGACAATTTATAAAGTTAACTTACTAATTAATAATGATTATTTAATTATATTATTTAATTATAATTATTTCAATCACAAGTGTAAATATGCTAACAAAAAACAGTATTTTACATTTGTCAGAAAGAAATTATTCTTGAAGTAAATATTATTGAATTATTGAAGCACTCACAAAAAAGTTGAAACATGGTCACATCTCAGCAAAATCCTTTATCTTTATTATTTTTGTTTTATTTTTTTCTGCCTCTTTTATATTACTATTATTACAGCTTTCTTGACATTTTGTTCACTTTCCTGGCAAATGTGAAAATTGTGTCATTTGCACAAAGTGTGGTGTGTCAATGTTTGATAGTTTGTAAGTGCATTATTGTTAATAACGTTCATTTAAAAAAATGTTTAGTTTTTTTTTTTATTTTAATAATTCCACCTGATCATGGGGCTTACACGGACCTATTTCAGGGGGACTCCGCCATCAATATCCAGCTAAAAAACCTTGGGGCCAATTAAGACCAGCTCATCAAAGAGACAGGCAAAACAACAGACGTTTAACTACAGGTGGTTATAGCAAAAAATATTTAAAAAAAAAGATTATATTTTATTTTACTAGCTTTACTTAAAATTAAGATTAGCAACAAAGGTAACAACGGTAGAAAATATGGACATACCATTTCTTATGATTAAAGTTAAAAGTAACAATCCTTTGTTTATAGTATTTTAAAGACTCCCATTAAAATCATGTTTTTTGGTGTTTTTAACAAGTTCTTGTGGCATTTTTCTGATGACGTTAGACATGTATTAGGAAAATTGACCTAAAAATTGTATTTCTTTCATCAGATTTTGTGAATCAGAAGCAGAGGCAAAAATGCTGCCTGGAGAAAGCTTTTAGGTGTGATATAGGAACTTCTACGGAAAGCCACAAGGCCCCTACTCTTCTCCATTCTGATGCATCCACTTGCAGAAAAACCGATCCATGTACGTTGTGAGGGGGCTGTAAGCTAGCAGAGTGTAATCAACGGGATAACGGGAAGTGTGGGCAGGCTTACACCACACCAACAGTTTAACACAGAGGTGAATTTCTCATAAAAACTATGTCCTACAAAGCAATAAAGTGTTTTTTTCTTCTTTTAAACAGAGACGCTTAAACAATTTAGCCTAATGTGCAGGCAGCTGTGCGCCATAGAGGGCCACAGGAGAGGGGGGCGGAGCCCTCCAGGAGAACCGACAGCCCACCTACACATAGGACACGACAGGTAAAACAGAACAGAAGATTGTGACACTAAATTGAGATTTAAGAATCTCACATAACTTTAATCAGTGTTCAGCCAAAAACAGATACAATTTGATGAGTTTGAATCCAACCTTGTGTTCTGTGTAACATACAGTATGGGTCAAATAGATGGAGCATGAACATGCTGAAGGTGTTCATTCCCTTCCAGAGGTCACTTTACTCTGTGCTGCCTATTCCCGAGCAAACAATGCCCTCTTGTGGACAGAAACGGTATTACAGAAAGAGTTACAAAAAAGGGAAAAAAACAAAGCAATAAATCTCAATTTCAGCAGAGGTGACACCAAGTAAATCATATTAAAGTGTTAGAACCTAACAGGATCAAGCTTATTTACTATAAAGTAGCTGAGAAGCATCCACTGATACATTCATCTTATTGCTCTGAAATTCCTGTTGTCATTTAAAACGGGGGAAATGTGTTTCTGGAGGTATTCCAGAAAGCAGGTTATGCTAGTTACCACGGTAAATTTGAGGCTAAGGCAGTGGATAACCTCAGCTTTCGGTTCCAGAAATGGAGGTGTGTTTCAGGGTATGTCAAGTTGCCATAGCAACTCCTGCTCTGAACATAACCTGGTCTGGAGCAGGTTAAGTTGCAGCTTAGTTTGTTGTCAGAGAGGTGAAGCAGTATGGCGTGTCCATTTGAAGATGATTTAGTGGATGAAGAAGCTCAGATAATACATTTTTCCACCGTGAGAGGGTGATAAGACCACGTATGGATGTTGGAAAGAACTTTTTTGATCTAACTTCATTATTTGCTTCAGTTAAGATAAACTTAAAAATAACACATAGTTATCAGACATTGATTTTACCTTCATTCAAATTAATTCAATTAAGTAGATGTAACTTTGGTGCTGCTGTTAGATCGGCAGCACAAGGGATTGTGGGATACCATTCCCTTTGCCTGTCTGGACGGATTTGGATTTAAGCGTGGGTTTTTGACCAAATGCGTTTAGTTCTTTAGCTGTTTTACTGTGTTTTGCCGAGTTATTTCTCCTGTTATGTTTAATTCTTTCTTCACCATGAGTGAGAGGGAGGTAGAGGATGATCACGACATTTAGCACCACTAGTGCATCTCAATGGAATAAGAACTGAAGTTGCAGTCAGAGCCATATTGGTATAAAGCATGGTATAGATAATGTATAACCACAATTTGTCCTTAATTTTATAAAAATGAGAAAATCTGCAGCCTCTAACTTAGACATATGAGAGTTCAAGAAGTACAATAAATT
This sequence comes from Oryzias sinensis, assembly GCA_037389245.1. Classification (NCBI taxonomy): domain Eukaryota; kingdom Metazoa; phylum Chordata; class Actinopteri; order Beloniformes; family Adrianichthyidae; genus Oryzias; species Oryzias sinensis. Next base: position 8,144,780 of record CM074501.1, on the reverse strand, counting down.
AATTTGGAAAAACATTTAATTGAATTGGAGTAAAATGACATTTAGTTAGATAAATATGTAAATTTCAGTTGTAAAAACAACTTTTGAGTTGGATAGACATAAGAAATCAGGTTGAATAAATTTAACTCAATTACTTGTTACCAATTGAATCAATTCAATTAACTTTTATAAGTTGTATATATATACATGACAATGTAATTGGAAATAAGATCAGAAACTCGTGCGTTTACTTTGTCTGTTCTTCTACTACAAGCAAAAACTTTTTTTGGATGATGATGCAGCCTGGCCTATTTGGAAATGTAAGCATGAATGTTTTTGTTTCTTTTTTAAATTAAGTACACTAAACCTGCTTTGTGTTTGGTGTTAATACAAAACAAATTGAGAGAAACTAATGAATTTCATTTATTTAAAAAAAAAAAAGGACAATAGTCTCAATGAAATCGGAGACACAGCAGATTATGAACATCAGTGTGATGCGGAGACGACACAAGACATGACATATGCACACCGCCAATGCATCAGTGACCTCCACTAACCATTTAAACAGTTTTAAGGTAAAGATGAAGAATCTTTGGACTGGAGCTCATGTATCTTAAGCTTCAACTCATTTCATGGATCGTTCTTCAAATCAGGCAACATAACTTCTACTCTTTCAGCTGTTTCTGGTGAGAGAAGGCTAAATGAACAGTTTGTGTCCAGATCTTTTTAAAAATTTTTTTTTTTTTTTTTTTTTTAAAAGGTATTTCACTGGGTACAATTTATAAATAATTTTGAAAAACTATTTCTTACATTTTATTGGTGACAAAATATTGGTGGTTCAAAACCAAACTTGAACTCTATAACCAGGATTTGACTTGTTCTGTAACAGTGTAAGGACTGCACAGTACATTATACTATGAACATGTAGTTTTTGGATATTTTATTTATGTTAAATTAAAAAAAATATATTCAGTAGTTCATTTGCTCATAATTAAGGCTAAATACTGCATACACAAGTAATTAATAAAAAACTAAGTTTTAGGTTTTTCAGAAAGAGATGACACTGCATGTAAAAAGGATGGAATCCTCCAACAACAAAGCGGTTGAAACAGTTTGATGCTTGGTCTCATTTTAAACTTTCAACCAGGGTTTGATTCCCAGTGTGGGTCTATGTGCTACTGCCTAACTACCGCATGTCTTCCAATAGTAGCCTGGCGTTTATTCCAAAGATATGGCAGCCGGTGTTGGTACAATATGTGTTCGGTCTTCCAGATTGGTACGGGGGCGACTGGTGATGACACCACACCACAGGCCGAACGTACGCCGGCATTTATTGTTGTTGATTGGTGTCTGTTACAGAACGGCCGCTGTTGGACGATAAACGGTGTGTAGCCACAAGAGGGCCCAAGTCCGGGTGTCCCTGTGCCGGTCCCCAGCCCGGTAAAATACAGGGCTACTTCAGGGAGGGCATCCGGTGTAAAGATCTCTGCCAAACCAAATGTGCGAAACAGCGAAAGCTTATATGCCAAAAGACGAACATTTCTATTTTTTTTTAGGTGTTTTTGTTTTCTTTCAACTCTCTGGCAAGTTCATTAATCTGATTTATTCAATGAAATCTGCACAGACATGTACTATATGTGTAATATTTGTCAATATAATAATAATAAGAAGCACTGAGTGTTGAAACTTTACCTCAAATAAATCCTTATTGGAGAACTGCAGAGATTCAATTCCTCCTATTTACCGGTTTTTGTGTTTGGGGTATAAATAAAAAGTAAAATGTGAACAATTGTTTGATTGAAATGTTGTCATTTTTGTATTTGAAGTTGTGGTTAAACATGATAAAAAGGTTCTAAATACTGCTTTTCTGCAGTTTCCATCAACCTAACTTTAGAAACAGCTAAAGAAGGAAAAGAACCTTAAACAAAATCTGCAGAACTTAAAAACCCTGAAGGACGGCTGTCAATCAATCAGCAGAAGACGGAATTACCAACCTTGAACGATCGACAGGATATGGACCCTTTTTTATTTCACATTAATTTATAATTATTATAATAAAATTACTTAATCAATTATTGAAGTGATTGATCTCTAATTATATCACTTTACTTGATATTTCTAATAAAAATAACCTGCACACATTTTTGATCATTGATCTGCTTGTGCTATATTGGTATCCATACTGGATTTGTCTATTTTACATAATTATTAAGTACCTTATCTTTGTCATGCGATTTATTGATACTTAAGGAGTCTTAATGACCTGGAACTGTGCAGGTAAGGTCTAAATGTCTGATAGAAAGTTATGAACCGGATATTGATAAATCATGTAAAACGGTAGATCAGGCACTTCCTTCCTCTCCCTTTCAAGCAATCTTTAATTTATGTCTAATTATCCTAAGTTGATACTACTGATAGGATTGTTTGGTGCTTTATTCTTGCTTTGATTGCTTGAAATAAACCATTTCAAATCAAATCAAATCAAACCTATCTGACAGTGTTCAGGTCTTCAAACTTTTTAGGGAGATTTGGATCAAATCTGTCCTCGTTTGCCTTTTGTTTTTCTTGTTTTAGATCCCAACATTTGGGTCAAATGAAACATTTTAATGCTGCAACTTTCACAAATGAAGTGCATTTTATTCTGAAAGCTGAGCTGAGCTGCAGAGTAATGCAAGATACACAAGAAATAAGTCAAACGGAGGTTTACTGGTACAGATTATGGTAAAGCAGAGAGAAACAAACAGAGAAATATACACACTCCTAACACTACAGCTGTTCTTCTTATAAAGATATGCTACAATCCAGAGTTCCAGATCAGCAGTAGGGAGAGAGATGCATTTCTGTCTGCATGTTCCAACAGAAGTGACACTGTGCGTCGTCCTGCTTTGAATCTCAACAGTTTCTTTGATTTTCTCTCAGACGCTCGTGGTTTCAACAGTGGAGAAATGCACTCTGCTGGGACACGGTGATGGCTGGGACTCTCTGTGCCTCCTCACAGAAAAGTCTGAGGTATTATTCTAGCCGGGGAAGCGAGGGGGACGGTTGCTGGTGCAGGATCGGATCGGATGCTCCAAAACTGTGTCTGTAAATGTAGTAAGGCAGGAAGGGGGCGGGGGATGGGAATAAATCCACATGCTACAGCCGGATCAGTACATTCACTTGTGTAATTTTCCATAAAAGAGTTAGTTTATTGTGAGAAAGTGCCCATTTCCTTCAGTAAAGACCACCCTAAAGTGTTCCGAGGTGAAGCGCCCTCGCTTTGACTCGGCCCCAAACCAAAGACGAGGAGCGTTGACTGAAAACGGTTGGGCTTTGGAGGCGACAGGAATGTCCTCAGGCCTGAGCGCCGTCAACAGAAAGAAGGCTACATATCTCAAGAACATGTGAGAGACGCTGGAGCACAGGAGGGGAAACGACGCCAACACAGCAGCATCGGTTAGTGCCTATGGGTACGACAGGGAAAGGAGGAAACCAGACATTTCTGAAATGCATAGAGGCCCCAGCAGCACCCTCCCCTCCCTCCCTGTCCAGCGTAGATGCCGGATCACCGTGGCCTCTTGCGAGTGACGAAGATGAGGACCCGCCGGATTGCGATGAGGCGGTCTTTGAATGACGTCATGGCTAGGATGGTGAGCTGGGCTCTGCTCTCCAGCGGCAGGACGGCCAGCAGCCACCAGCACCAGGCGGGCCCGCTGGGACTGGCCTGCAGAGACACCGGGTTCATCTGTGAGGGCAAGTCGTGCTTCATGAACATGGAAACAGAGAGCTCTCAGCGAGGGGGGAGGGGTTGCTTTGTGCCAACAGTCTCGCCCACAACTAGAAGGCGAATTTTTAATGAACTGCTCCTCAAAACCTGTCCCAGAAAACGACAGTTTTTTTTTTAATGGCTAAAAACGGCATGATTATAGTTAAAGGACCCCTGGGAAGACTTCTAAAATAGATCAAAAGAGGATCGGAGTGGGTCTTCAAATGTCTGCATGTCCCCAAAACAGTAAAGCAGATGACAGGACTTCCAGCTTCAACACAGGACGGTCTAAAACTGTCACTCATCATCCGAGTGCGTGTCTTCATACCTGTGGGTCGGGGTCTTTGCTGGGCAGATGTCCAAAGTGGCTGAGGATCTGACTCTTCATGTTGTCCTTCAGTGAGGTGAACCAGTTGCTGGCCTGCTCATACACAGAGTCATGCAGCTTCAGCAGGTCGCTCAGATCCTCCCCATAAACCTGATTCAAAACACACAGTTAGCTTCTGTTGCCAACGCTCCAGGTTTCACTCACGATGAAATGCCCCCGGGGAACACATCCTTCTCTCGGCTCACCTTCGAGTCTTCCAGGTACTCTATCTTGGCGGTGTTGTAGCCGTCTCTCTGGCCGTGGCTGAGAACCTTGAACCGCGATATGCCGATGGTGTCCACCACGGATCGCCCGTCGGGAAAGAACTTGACGTCTCGTACCTGCAACAGTCGACCTGGAATGAATCCGGTCCGACCGGAACCAAACGGACGCCAAGACCAGTGGAGGCCCTCCTCACCTGAAGCATGCAGCCGTGATCCGCGAAGCCTTTCAGCTCGTCGGCTATGCACATGCCGAACTGCTTGGTTCCCGTCTCCATGGAGCGGCGGATCATAAGGCGGTAGCGCGGCTCAAAGACGTGCAGTGGACACGGGATGGTTGGGAATGCCATTGTGCACACAAAGATGGGCACTTCCTGATTCAAACTGAAACGGACAGAAAACGGTTCTGCTGGTGGGGGTTTCCACGGGAATGTTTGCAGCAAAAGCCAAACCAAGGAGGAGCTGAATTATCATCACACAGCATAAACGGCTCATCTATTTAAACCGCTAAACTCACTTGGACAACTCCTTCATTTCCTCTTCGTGGATCTTCCTCCTCTCCACCAATTCGTCTCCAAGGTAACGCTGCAGGACTTCCTCCATCAGAAAGGTCTTACTATAACCCCTGGCTGCAAGATACTTCAAATCCACAAAAAAGGGAGTCAAGAAAGTACACTGATGAGAAACAAGCGCTTTATTTGATCCATTTTAAATGCATGTAAAACTAGAAGCCACCCTAAATTAAGTTTGCAGGCAGGATAACGGTATCGGTGCTGCATGCATACCTCAGCTAGATTTTCTTTGCAGAGGGGGCAGTTAGAGTTGTGGTCCAGGCAGCGCTCCAAACATTTGAGGCAGAAGGTGTGTCCACAGGGGGTGGTGACAGGTTCATAGAACAATCTGTAGGAACAAACGGACCAAATCAAATGATGGCATAAGTTAAAAAAATAAACAACAACATTCTAAACCAAACAGATGTTGTCAGACTATCCACCTCATGCAAAGTGAGCACTCCATGTCTCCGCTGTCCAACAGCTCGGTGGCAACAAGCCTTCCTCCAGCTGCTGCAGCGTCCTGAATAGTGCACGGTTCATCTGCAAGGGGACACAAAATTCCATAAACCGAGATCTCAAGTCTCAAGTAGAGTTAGTCTCCTCAGCTTCCGTTCACTATTATTTGCTTTAAGTCTGCACCAAAAAAAAGGCTAATTTATGGTTTTCACTATATCAAACTGTGCAATACTCGTATTAGAGCCCTACGTGGGACTATTTTCTTCATCCCGCTCCCACCCGCGCCCGCTGAATTTCTGACCAATCCCGGCGGCACCCGCAATATGTATGCCCCCTCCCCCCGGCACCCGCAAAACTCATAGAATTTAGTCCCGCACAGTAATAGAGATGCGGCTAGCTCGGTTTAGCTCGTGCTGGTTTGCGGCGCCCTCTGTCCGTGAAACCAGGGTTCGAATCCGGGCTGCTCCCTGTTCCCTTCTCTACTTCTGTGCCGGTCCCAAGCCCGGTTGCTTTGAGAAGGTTGCGTCAGGAAGGGCATCCGGCGTAAAACATTGCCAAGTTTACCATGCAACTCGTTCGCTGTGGCGACCCCTGATGGGAAAAGCCGAAAGAGAACGACGACAGTAATAGAGATGCATTGATTTTGTATCGTCTCCCGTCCCGCAGGAAAAAAACCACGTATTTGTATTGATATTATTGAAGAGATTCATGTCCCTCCTCCAGCCTCGTCTTTTCATGCATTCCTCTTTTGTGTAATTTGCAACTTAATTATTAAAGATATTTTCAAAAATCCTGTTCGGTTAAAAGAAAAGACTGCCTGAAGCGCGCTCTTAGTAAGAGGCGGGGCGGGGCGTTGCACATCCCCAACAACAGGTTTGATGACAGAGGCCATTGGGCGTCTCTACCTGATGCCTTCACGGAGCTTCAGAACATAAAAAACCAACAGCTGCACAGCCTAACGTAGTCCGCTAATATATATTCATGAGATATTCATGGCAGCACTGATCCCGCCGGGTTTTTTTAGCCGCCCGCTCCCGCCCGCAGCACAATTCTAACCGCCCAATCCCGAGAGATTTGGGTTGGGTCCCAATGCAGCCCTCTAACGCGTATCATAACAGTCAATGAAAATCGCAAAAATTGGTTACCTTAAATGTGCTGAAATATGAAATATTTAATGAGTCAAATATATCCCTAAAGGCAATTGACCAATCGGATGGACCCCTTTGGTGTTAGATGTTCGCCTCCTAAGTAGACGTGGGTCATTTGGAGTATAATTTAAGTTATGATGGCTCTTATTTAAATTCAGCTGTTGCAGAGAAATGGAAATGATGATACTGGCTGCAATACTGATCACTGACATCTTAAATCACAAGTTTTCCTCATATTGTGCCCTAATTTGCGCTTCATTGATGTTGCAGTGTTGAAACACGATGAGAGATTCGAGTTGAAAAAAAGATGTTTTCATTTAAAACTACCGGCTAAAGTCCGGAGATGAACCTTTACAATTTATAATAAATTAAATCTGTAGTTATGTCATTAGTTAAGAGTAAATCAGAATAATTATGATTTTCTAAACTAGATTTTATTTTTTATTAAAGCTTTATTCCTTACCAGGTCTAGGAAGTTTGGAGGGAAGGTTAAAGTTTGCTAAAGGGTCTTCAGTGCTGCGTTTCCTCTTAAGGCCACCAGGGGGAGCCGGTAAGGCAGCTAAAACATCAGGCAGACTCCTGGAGCTGCCTTCTCCTGCAGCCGGATCCGATTTGCCGGGAGGCAAAGTAGAAGCTCTGGAGGACAAGTCATCCGCCGGAGCGCTTTTGAACACGCTGAACTCCGTTTCCTACACGTGTCGCCAGACAGAGACATAAATGAACAATCGCATAGGGCAAGGTTCTGAGACATAAACGTTGAAAACTCAAAGTAAACCGATTAAAAAGAAAAAACTAACTAAATCACAAATAATGTCAAAAATAATAGAAATGTAAATGTAACCACAATTTGAATTACTTTGCTTTATTAAAGTTACATTTGTAAAAAATTAGATTTTATGGCATTGACATTGGGATCTTTTTTTCAACAACCTGTGAGGAGCAGCCAGCTCTCTGCGTCAGCGGCCTGAGGGACCTGAGCAACGCCGGGGGCTTGATGAGCCTGGAGGCCAGGCCTCCCTGCAGAGGGTGCAATGGGGTTGTCAGCTCCTCGTTCTCAAACACAGAGGAGAAGAGCTCGCTGAGGACCTGAGGAGACAATATGCGGTCATTAACTGATGTCGAAAGGTCACGGAGATGACAAGAAGCAACAGAAGCGTGAGGTCATTGCACGTCCTCTGCCTTAAAAGTATGACGACAAGAATATCCTGGTCACAATTCACTGTTTGGCAGTGTTGAGTTAATCAACAGGTGGGCGGTAAACAGAATATTTCATGTTTCTCTATCGTCTTTATGTTTTTTTTTTACTTTAATGTCCCTTTAGGGCAGGGGTTTGGGAACCTTTTTGGCCGAGAGAGCCATAAACGCCACATATTTTTAAATATAATTTCAAAAGAGCCATACAATATTGTAGTGTCCCTTTCCCACACTGAGGCACGGAGACTTAACCTCTTTTAAGGTTCTTTATTCTGGTAACTGCAGACCGCAACAAACGGCGTACAATTAATTCAGCAACTCCTTATTCTCTCCCGCCCAGACGAGAGCGCTTCTCCCAACTTTATATTCCCCCCTCCCGCTCCAGCCCTCCCATTTTCCTTATTCGGCCCATAGCTGAACCCCATTGGTCCAAACTCCCTAACAACAGGCTGAGCGACAGAAGTGAGAGCCAATCAGGTCTCTGCTTGATGCGTTCAATGAACTCCAGAACTTTTTAACGCGGCCCAACAGCGGACCCAACTCAGTCCGCGACAATATGTTTAAAACTAAATATACAAGTGAATGTGTGCATTTGATGTAATTTCAACATTTTAAAGTACAATAAGTCTGTGGATTCTTTTTAACAACATTTTTATGCTGTAGCTAATAAATGATGAGTATTTCTCGTGGTGGTTTTGCTGATGGTCTAGTCTGGTTGATACGTGGTGAGTTTCTGCTTCACGCAGGGGTTGAGACTTTAAACGGGATCTTAGGTCTGACTGTTCTGTAGATGTGAGACAGTCTGATCACATGCAGACACGGAGCCAAACACACACTCACACGCCGCAGTGAGTGACGGGCAGTGGGTTTTACCCCCCCCCCCGGCTTTCCTCCTCATACATCCCGTAACTGCACGCTCTTTCTCATAGACGGGAGCACGCAGTTTTGGGCACAGCAATTCACAGGTTTCCGGTTGGTACAAACTCTGTGAAATAATAGATAATAGTAAACTGATAGTTTTCTCTCCAAGCAGCGCTACTACTGCGCACCTCTGGCATCGCATCGCGCCCGAGAAAGGACCGGTCTAATGAAAAAAAAAGCATAATTAAGGATTTGTCTGCGAGCCACATGTGACCATCAAAAGAGCCATATATGGCTTGCGAGCCATAGGTTCCCGACCCCTGCTTTAGGGGCTCCGTATCCTTTCCATGTATTATTTTGGTCATTGTTTTGTGGTAAAAATAACAGAATAATACATCAAAACAAATCAAAATATAATAAATCAAATGAGAATAAATCAGGATGATAAAAAAAGGAGAAAAAGAACTTCACCTTTTGAGCCTCCAGTTTCATTTTGGTCCAGCTGGGCCTCAGCGCCACACACAGCAGGTACTCCTGGAAAGCCTCATCGTGTCGGCCGGCTTTGCTCAGGGCAGCGGCCTTGAGGGCGTGGGCCTAACAAGAGAACAGAGACGTAGTCGTGTTATCAAGCAGAAACATTTAGAGCGTTCTTGAACGTGCGCCAGACGCCCGATGTGTACGTAGCTGGTTCAGAGTCTGCACAGTTATGTGACAGAAATGCAAAGTAAGTGATAGTAATTTAGTCAAGGAGACATTTTATAATAATAATCATGGTTGATACTTTATTTATCCCACAACGGGGAAATTCTTCTCCACATTTTGGCCGATCCCCTGGGGGGAGCGGTGAGCTGCAGGCCGGCCGCGCTCGAGAGGGCGACGGCTGGCTAGGGAGAGCGGGGATCGATCCGCCAACCCTTTGGTTGACGGACGACCTGCTCTACCGTCTGAGCTAAACTGATGCCCATTATTAAGGTTTTTGAGGGCAGAAAAAGATATTTTAGCAGTTAAAAACAATACAAAGTTAAATTTTTGGAGAGGTAGACATAATAAAAATGTTTATGGGTTTTTAAACTGAAGAGAAAAGAAAACCTTTCTTTCCTCTTGTCATTAGGAAACAAGCTGTTCTTGGCAGTCACAGTGTGCACACTTCAGAAAAGATTACACTGATAAACAACACTTTAAGGCAACCCATGCAGGGCTCTTGGCCTCTAATCCCTTTGATTCAGGGTCACCAAAAGCTCACCTTTGTCCACAGAGGTTTCAACCTGCAGAGCGTGTTGGCGTCCTGCGCCGCCTGAGCGAAGTTCCTCATCTCCATGTGCAGCTCGGCCCGTTCACACAAGAGCCGGCCTAAAGAGGGCGCTGCCCACACAAGAACAGATACAGATCAGCTCAGAGGGTCTGCCTCCAGGGAAGGGACGGACGGACGGGCGTTTCTAGGTCTAGCTAAAGTGGGCCAATAATGAAACATGTAGCATGAGAACAGATTCACGTGGACAAGGAAAATACATTTAAGAACAGGCACAACAGCAGCCACCTGCCAGTAGATTTTGTTTATTTTCATTGCAGCACAAGCTGACCTTTTTGCTTTCGTTTTAAGGTAATGGGACAAATGAATGTATCACATGTAGATCTGTTGACCCTCTGCAGAAATGTTCACCCGTTTGTTTATCGATTGACAGGATTGTCTGTCATTTATTTCACTGTTAAACAGCTTGTTTGACCTGCAACAATGAGAAGCAAACATTCGTGTCTTCTGAAACTAAAAACAATTTTCTTAATGTTGAGGTCAAATATAAATCAACTAAAAGTAATTTCACAAAAGTTGCAAAATATACTCTTCAACAAAAGGAGGTTATGTGTGACGGCACGGACAATACAGAATAATAAAGCTTAAGAAAAAAGGGGGATCTTTTAACTCTGTGCAGTTGTCCGCCCATTTTGGGATTTTCCGTACGGATGGGATTTCTTTTTTGCAAAAATCAGCTCAGGGGCCTTTTGGTAGAGAGTCCGCCCTGAGACTGGAAGGTTGCGAGTTGAAATCCTCAACCGAGTCACACTAAAGACTCTAAAAATGGGTCCCAGAGCCTCCCTGCTGGGCAGTAAGGGGTTGGATTGGGGGGGTTCTTGAGCACAGCTGTGTCTGCCCCTCACCGCTCCCCCAGAAGACGGGTCAAATATAGAGAACTACTCTCACACAGCTTGGTGCGTGACGATGACTGGGTGCAATAAGGACTGTGCGAGTTTTGTTTTGAGATATGGCAGGGGAAAAATGTGCACGTGTGGGCTGGAAATGCACATTTTCCTTGCTATTCTTACCCAACCGGATTGTGCTGTTTTACAGACGTCACGTCATTCAGTTGTTGTCCCAAAAGAACACGTGAAAATGGCTGATATCGTGTTTTATATTCCATTATTTTCCTTCTCTTTCGCATTGTCAATGGTGTGGCCACATTGTGCCGGTCTGACATTGACAGACAAGCAACAAGTCATCACAGAAGGAATTTCTGTCACCTTCTCTGTGCTGCACCTAAACAACATTTTTACACATTCCAACTATATGATAACATCTCTCACATGGAACCAAATCACAGAGGGCTTAAGGGCCGTACACACCGGGACGAATATCGGCGCACGTTATTCGCCAGCGTTTTTTCAACACCTTCTTGTGTTCGCACCCAGGCGATTTTCGCTGACGATGAGACGAGCGAACATGCAAATTCATTCCCTGACATTAGATGGCGCTTAATGTAAAACAGAAATACTCCTGTACACAAGGTGGCGCTGCGCAACTTTAAGCAAGGCGCTTTTCACTCAGAAGAAGAGAGCAAGTATTTACGCACTTGTCAGAATCAAACAAAGAAAACATGAATATTTCAAGCACCAGTAGCTCTAGCTCCAGTTCCAGCGATGAAGAAATTATTGGTCTGTTGAATGATGAAAGACGCCGGAAAGACGCCGATTTTGGGTACATCCCATAGTTTCTAGAAGAAAAGAACATGGGGAGTTTTATCGAGTGGTACAAGAGCTGAAAATGTATCATGAGCGTTTTCGGGGATATTTTAGAATGTCCGTCAGCGAGTGCATCTATTTCTTATTTCTTCGTGGCAGTGTATGTACCTCGCCGTGACGGATGTGTGCTCAGCAAGACAGTTTTGTGTTTGAGCGCCCCCAAGTTGTGTTTTACTGTAACTTCAGAAGCTCCAGACACGTGTGCAAAAGCACCATTCTCATTGGTCGTATAGTTTTTGACGCGGCGCGTCAAACCAAAAAAAACGAACCTGAGATGTTTTTTAAAAAATGACGCTTCATAGTCCTTATCGAGACATTGGACTTATTAAAACATTATTTTTCGATCACCAGTTTTGAGTTGGAAACCACACTTTTTACTTGTTAGACTGTCAATTGTTAGATTGTTGGGAAAACGGTGAGAAACGATGTGCATCATGTTAAAAATTGTTTTAATGGCCCAGCATTCATCTGATCACACTTCACTTATGGCATCGTTTTTAAGAGAATTCTGTTAATTTTGAGCCAAATAACAGAATTTCTCTATATAAAAGCATGTAGGAATGGTTTTCGGCGGTGTTAAAAATTCTAACAATTCTAACAAGTTAACAGTTGGACCCTTTTTTCTGTTTGATAACACAACATTCGTAGCTTTGCATTTGTCCGCGGCTCATCCGATGGCTCATTCCTACCCTGTTTATGAAAACGGTCACTAAAATTTGCGCTTTCTTAATGCAATAATAAAAGTGAATACACCATCTAAATAACTTTATTAGTAACATCTTTCTGCAACAGACTGGCGACCTGTCCAGGATGCCCCCTGCCTTCGCCCACAAGTGGCCAAGATAGGCTCCAGCAGCCCCGTGACCCCGAAAGGGACAAAACGAATGAAAAAGCCTCAATCTCACAGACAAAGCTATAAATATATAAATAATAAATCACTTAAGAAACCCTAACCTCTATTATAAGTCACATTTTACATTCATTTCCACCTTGTTTACTCCATCTTAACTAAAAACAAGCAACTGAACAATTGAAGTTTTTCTGGTTAAAGAATATTTCACTAAATCCAAGTTTGTATGATTTCTCTACAGCTTAAAAATGTCAGCCGTAACTTCTGTGTATGATTTTTTCTCTGTGTTTCTTGGAAAACTACACTAGGAGATGCCCTTAAAAGGCAACTTGGAGAAGGGCTGAATCTCATTTCTTGAAACCATTAACACCCATCCTACACTGCAGGCACCAGAAGGCCTCCTGCTGTCTTTATTGAGAAAACACTGTCTGGCAGTGACAACACTGTGAAGGAACTCTGTCCTCCCGTCACCCAGAATCCTTCATAACACACATGGCATGAGTCAAAATTGATCCTGGGAGAAGGATTTAGGAAACATGCGCCACCAAAATGCTTGAATTTATCAAACAGACACCACATTGATTTTATAAATTCTATTAAGGGTTGTGCAACAAGCTGGAACTCACTACACAGTGTGGCATTCTGTGTTCGGCTCAGACAGATCTGGCTGCATGAATGGAGAACAAAACAATAAATGGAGGGAAAGAAAAGGCAAGTTTCATAAAAGACACGACTTGCCTCCTTTAAATGTTACCTGTGAAGGTTATGAAAACGTATTATCTTGCTTGTTATCCAACAAAACTTATGAAACAGCAGCAGAGCAAGAGGAGGAGTGTCGATGCTGAACATTGTATATTATTAAACAGGTGCTAGCCAATAGAACGACTGATCATATAAGAAGGATTATGACATTGTGGAGGTAACCAAGTCAAAAGTAAACACACATAATTTCCCATGACAGTCTCAAATAACTGCAGTGAAATAGTAATTTGGATGGTCTGAATCTGAAATCGTGATTTGGTGCAAAGGGGGAAGGAAGTGTGCTACTTAGGTAACGGGCAGTACGTCACATAATGCCCACAGTGACGCCGCCTAGCGGTGACACGAGGTAGTGAAGGGAAAAGTAGGTCACCTGTTCAGAACAAACATCCCAACTTCAGCTGTAATCTGCAGCAGATGACACATTGGGTGGCATGCACAGTTCACTTTAGGCATTAAAAGAGTTTCCCTGTTGCTATATGCCCACAATTTAACGTTTTCTAATGTTATAACACCTGACTGAAACTCGTGTCTGATGACTTAATTAACTGTTGCAAGCAAACATGAACATTTGAAGGCTGTCAGTCACCTTGATCCACTGCTGCGTTGTACTTCTCCAATGCCTCCGCTTGGTTCTGCTTTTTCCACAAAGTCTCCCCCTCAATCCAGAATCTCCTGGCTCTGCTCTCCGTTGCAAAAAGTTTGTGGACCAAGCCGCTGAGGACCACGTTGATTCTCCGCCCGTCGCCCTTGCTCAGCGCCTGCTTGCACTGTGTACAGCCTCTGGTGGTGGTGGAGTCCTCCTCCTCCTCCTCCTCCAAGCAGCGTTTGCAGAAAGTGTGTCCGCACTCCACGGTGGTGGGCTCGTGGAGCAAACACTTGCACATGCGACACGAAAACAGATCCAGGGGCTCGTCCTCCTCGCAGTCTCCGTCCTCTGGGGCTCCGTCGCCACCTGAGGCGCCGGTTTTAGCGTTTAACGTCGCGGGGAGACCCAGCTCTTTCTCCCGCAGAGTCCGGGCTATAGTGTCCACTAGATGGGGAAGCTCCTCTGGGTGAATTTTGCTGAGGTTGGCCGCTATGCAGTAGGAGTCGAGCGCCTCGGATATCCGCCCAGCGCGTGCCAGAGAGTCGGCCTTTCTCAGGTACAAGCCCCGATCCGGATGCTGCAGATCCGACAGCTGGGAGCTGTAGATCTCCACGGCCAGGTCGTAGTCACCCGCACGGTTAGCCTCCTCTGCTACCTCCAGCATCTCGGGGCAGATCCCGGCAGCCCCCGGGTTGGAGAGCGGGTGGAGGAACTGCTCGGTGCGGTGGGATTCAACTCCCGCCTCCATGATGATGTTCGTTACACCGAACGACCAAAACTGTATAAATTTGTCACGGATAGTCTGACAAAAGCAGACCAAGTTTTCCACAGTCGGGAATTAAGGTTTACTTATTGCCATGTTTGTTAATCAGTGTCAGGCTAGAGCTGCCAGTGGAAGTAGGTTAGAGTCATTTCCGACGATCTCGGCAAATCATGAGAACCTTTTATAACATTTGCTGTTACGTGACAACCCAAAAGCCGACGAATTCTTAAAGCTAAAGAATAAATGAGGGCTAAGGAGCTACGGGTTTCTTGAAGTTGGCCATTTTTTTTCTTTTGCTGGGCTGTGTTCCATCCACAGAAAAAGTTACACTAACGGATTATTTTGGTTGATCCATTAGTTATTAAGTCCTCCCGGTTCATCAAGTAGGAAGCCCTTTTTCCACCGACTAGACAGTAACATTTTACAGTTACGGTTCCAACTAAACCCAAGCGAAGAAACTAGGGAAAATGACAAATCAATCGGTCACTTTGATCACATTTTAGCTACAGAGCACCGAGCTCCGTGGATCTGTTGGTTTTATATAACAGACCTCGGGAACTGAAGCCAGGCAGAACGGCTAACGCTTGTTTAGCTAACCCCGATTGCTCCTTTGCCGCCCGGAGAACTCTGAAAAAAATGTTGTTTCGGGCCAAATATGCTCCTCTTCTCGTCTCCGAACGAACCCAGACTTCATGGTTTGTCCCTCACGCAAGCGAAATCCCACGAAAAAATAAAGTTTCCACCGAATAAAAACATCTTACTAGCTAACCACCTAGCACGGACAGCTAAAACCGTCTTTGGATTTCATATACAGTTCTCCGAAGCAAGCGCAGCGTGACACGTGACCCACGATCTGAGCGACTATTGGCTGGTTCCGTGGCTTACTTATATAACTTAATATTCTTGTATAACCGTTTACAGGCTACAATCAATGCTTGAAAGTGGGTTTTTGTTTTAAAAAAATTAATATGTGTTAGTTTTATAGCTTTAGCACGTGTTGTTGATGGAAAAGATAGGCCTTATTGTTTGTTTTTGGAATAAAACTCCCTACTCTTTGCTGGTTTTTATGCGCCAGCATAATGTTTTATGTAACGTTTTATATAAGGATCGTGTCAGGTTTAGTTTTCCCCTCCACCAGGACACCCTAGTATGCCACCTCACATGAGCAGAAAGAGCAGTCTCTTCTCAAGACCTCTCATTTACAATCAATTAACATTTTTTGTGGTCCCAGACACGTTTTCACAACAGCTGTGACCCAATTCTGACTGCTTCCACACAAAGGTACATTTAGTCCAAGTGACTCAGGCTGGGCAGGGAGTAACAGCAGCCCATCACCCCATTAATGAAGGAATTCAAATATAAATAGCCATACTCCAGTTAGAAATGATGGATGTTGGTATTCTAAAACACTGAGCTATTTTAATTAGAACATGGGTGAGAAAAAAGAGAGTGACAGAGGAGATCTGAGTTCTCTAAGTTTCAGAGTAAAGTGTCCTAGTTGTGAATCATGTGTTACATTAACTGAACTGAGAGTAACATCCTGAAGCAGCAGTACCTTCATCCATCATTCTTGGCAGCCTTTTAGTGTTTTATTACATTTTTTGTTTAGCAAATCCTCTGCTCAGTTTTATATTTTTATTAAAAATGATAAAATCAAATTTGCTTTGTTGGTCCATAGTTTTAGCTGTAGAACAAACAGATCATTTTCTCAGGGTGTCACTGTGAGGTTTTTAAGTAATAATAGAGAATCTTGACATCTACTGATGCAGCAATGCATCAAACCACTTTCATTTTGCATCTACTTAAAAGAAAAAGCAGGGAATTTTTTTATTGCTGGATATAAATTTAGGTGTATCCAAATATTGCGAAAGCATTGCTTTTTTATTTTGTCTCTATTTTTGCCTCTGTTTATGTTTTTCTCAGCCGGCTATTCATATTTTTGTTTGCTTATTTCTGATTTCTCGTTTTACCCTGACTTATAAATAAGCAAATAGTGTTTAAAAAAAAGAGAAAAAAGAGAATTAATAAATAAATGTAGGCGTAACTATAGAAAAGTTACTTTCACAGATCTGATATATAGTAAAAACTAACAGAAGTCTCAGAATTCTGTCAGAGAATGAACAGAATTCTCTTTGAAATAATTCCATAACATCAAAGGGATGAAACACAGCAACTCATTGAAATGCAAGTTTTGATGCAGGCTCATCAAAACACTTTTTGATGTGATACACATTGTTTCTTACTGTTATCTCACTGATCTCGTGTAATCTCGCTGTTTTCCCGACAATCGGTCATAAACACTTATCAGCGTACCTTCTTAGACGTCCTCTTGTTAGAACCGCCCTGCAGCACATAGCAGCATGCCTCAGCTGGACCCAAGTAGCACTAAAAAGTGTTGTACCTGACACCGATACAGGCGTTTAAAATTATAAAGTTTGAATCAGGACTTCCATAATTTCTGCCTCTAGTTACTTTGTCCTCGTAAAATCTTGACCAATGAGTGAAGAGATTTTTTTAGTTATGTAGTTCTGTTTAGAAGATTTGGTTTGAACCAGGAAAGGCAGCTGGACTGCAGTTTCAATACAGACCAAACGCAGGGTTCAGGACTCAACCAAACGGTTTTCTCGGTCTGAAATCCATCTTAGACTCAACCCAAATCTGCAAAGACAGTCTGACAGTTCTGCCCTGAAGTTTGCTGTGAGTTCATTCTCTTTAAGCCCACAAAGACAGGGCTGTTGGTCTGGAACTTTTAAAGAATATTTCATTGCATCAGAATGACAAACGACTGAGATTCAGTTCCCTGTGGAAAACATGGTGTCCAATATGTTCCATAATCAAAAGAGAGAAACATCCTCTTGTAGCAAAACATGAGGGTGACTCATATTGATTGTCCTGGAAAATCAAACTCATTGGACATGTCACACTTCCTGCTGAAATACAATTCATTCCTCATGGGACAACGAGCCTCACAGCAACATAACAAGTCTGCAGAGACCTGTCATGCTTCCTATAATACACCCTTTCCTCACAAAACATGCTTCAGTGACCCACATTTTACACAAATATATTTTCTTTTTTTTCTCATTGGGGCATTAGAAACAGGAAAAAATAAAGAATGTCAGACATGCAGTGGTACCATGTTCACCTTCACCGTCTTGTCTTTTATAAACAAAGGCACAAATAGCTGACATTGCAATTTTTTTCACCAAATTGATGGAGTTGGTCTCAAAACCAACCATAAACAGGGAGGACAGTTGTTGCAGAAAAAAACTACAACTAAACACACTAATCATGTTGGCTATTGACATAAGTTTAACTTATTATTATTCAAATGAAACCTATTGACAAAAGCAGCATTCTTCAAATATGAACACAGATGTGGAACCGATTATATGTTAAATTAAATCTTGTGCATGAAAACTCAAGACTTCTTTAAAATTTCAAACCAAAATTCGTTTTTTTTAGCAGTTTTTCCTTACGGCGAAGGAAGGTCTAAGGGCAGGGAT
Organism: Oryzias sinensis; assembly: GCA_037389245.1. Taxonomy (NCBI): domain Eukaryota; kingdom Metazoa; phylum Chordata; class Actinopteri; order Beloniformes; family Adrianichthyidae; genus Oryzias; species Oryzias sinensis. The sequence goes on along the minus strand of CM074501.1, from coordinate 8,126,776 downwards.
GCCCAGTTTAGTTATTCTGTTTAGTTAAAGTTTAGTATTATTTAGGCCTGCACAATATGCCGCAAATTTATCGTTATCGCAATATCCAGCTCTGCAATATGCATATCGCAAAAGACGGCGAATATCGCAATAAATCGCAAACCCAAAATGTGTTAAAACAATCTTCTAGCAGCTTGAAGCATTTAACGAATCAAATAAATCCCTTTATGCTTTGACCAATCAGATGGACGTCTACCCATTGTTGACCAATCAGATGGAGGCCTATTATGTTAGATGTTTGTCCCCCATGTCGATGAGGGTCATTTGGAGTATAATTTTTAAACTGTTACAATGAAATGGGAATGATGTTTTTGTTTATTTTTCTATTTCTTTATTTACTGCAAATTATATCGTTATCGCAATATAGATCACTAATATCGCAAGTTTTCCTCATATCGTGCAGCCCTAGTTCATACTAGGTCACGTTTAAGTTGTGGGCCTCTATCTTTTTTCTTCATTGTTCATTTATGTTTTGGCCACAGCTATAGGTCTTAACTTTTTCTCCTTTTTGAAAAAGACTTGGATTTTAAGTTATGTTGACTTATTTAATAACACTTGCAGTAAAATGGAAATGTAGGAGACACCAACCTATTTTATTCCTGGGCATCTATATCAATTTTTTGTAATCATTCATCATAGTTTTGGCAAGTTCTATGGTAAATATATTTTCTTCTTTTTGAATAAAACTTGCACGTTAATTTAAGTTGTGTTGAATTATTTGAATAAAACTCACACTGAAACCAAAATGTATTGGTATTTTTGAATTTCTATTTTTCCATTTATCGCAAGTCATACCGTCATCGCAGTTTAAAACACTGATATCGCATATCGCAGATTTTTCTAATATCGTGCAGGCCTAGTATTACGGTATTCTATTGAATTGTATGCATTTATGATCCTTTTGATTGTATGTTTAACTTTACAATTACCAGTACGGAGCCCATTGAGACGACTGTTGTTGTGAATTTGAGTTTTACAAATAGAATTGAATTGAATAGATGAAGCCCATTAACCCAGTAAAGCCCCTACATCAAAAAAGTGACAGAAAATTAAATATTTTGGAATTGAATGTTTTTTTTGTTTTGTTTTTTAAAAACCCTTTGATTAAATCAACAAAACCTGAGAGATAGCATCAGTTATAAAATATTGGGTGAGTCAGTACGTTTTTGGTCACGACATTGTAAGCCTAAGATGCAAAAACTATTAATGAATGTTCAGAAAAAATGCACCTTATTTATGCACTGTGTCAAATATAATACAGACTACACATTTTTAAAATGGTTTAACGGTTTTATAAAGAATTAGGAAGTGACGTTAGGGTGGAGTTAGGGTTAGGGTTAGAATAAGTGTATTAAGTGTGTCCAACATGACTTCCTATCAGTTTATGTACTTGGTCACACATAAATACATGCAAATACGATAAGCTAAGAGTTAATTATCAACAAATTTTGCATTCCTACAATACAGCAAGTAGTTGTTTAAAAAATATAGATAAGATGAGTTGGTATGAGTTATTTTCACCATAAAGGTTTGAAAAATGGCCAAACTTTAACTATAATATAATATCCCATATCTGCAGGACATCTTCTGGCATACTAATAGAAAACATTTTAAAACTTGATATAGAATAGAATAGAATAGAATTCAGTAGAACAGATTTTTTTACTAAAGACTCAAGGTCCAAATGTCAACACTGTGAAGACAAAACATAAAGAGAATTAAAATAAAAGTAAAACATAAATTATAAACTTGAAAACTACTTTATTTCTAACGTATTTATTGCTCAATCTACTTTTCCTTACAACTAGCTCAAATAATTGATTCTTTTTTACCTTTTTATTTGTTGCCTCAGCAGAATTAATTTTCTAGTCTGCATCATGCGTTTGCTTTTTCATTCAGTAACATGTGCAAAGACTCCTGACGGCCTGATTCTGTAACAACCACAACCATAAATTATGAACACACGCGCGCGCATGCATGCACGCTCATGCATGCACACACGAGAAGCAGACCCACACAACACACGGTCATTCCCTTAGAGCACCTGTCTTCCAGCTCGTGTAGCTCATTGTCAATGTGCTCTCAGTCAGTGGGAGTAAATAATCGGGACGGCCATCAGGAACACGTGAAATATCCTGCTGCTGGCTCGCACACATGCAGCTAACAGTGGGGGGGCAGAGGGAGGGATGTTGCGGTTGCCATGGTGCTTTGAACACCTGATGTACCCTTTTCCGCTGGACTGGGCGCATGTGAGGATGACACTCCCGTCGTTGCTTATCCCAAGTTACATCCACTGTATTAAAAATTGATAATGTTTACATCAGGATTTTAATCAACCATTTACCGTAAAAATACTGAACTAATACTCATAATAATACAAAAAAACCAAACTCTGAAATAAACAGTGATTTGAGCACACAGATCCTCCTTACTCTTGAGGCATACTTACACCTGCAAAGCTTAAATTCTAGCTTAATTATCGTTTTAATGTGGACAGTAGAAGTTATTCAAATTTAGTATTACTTTAAAAAAAAACAAGGACGAAAAAGTTGTTTGATCAAAACTGGAAACAGTTTGAGAAAAAATATTCTTTAAATGCACAGCTTGCAAATGTAAAATAAAATAACCATGGGTGGTTTTTATGTCTTATTTTTAATTTAACTTTAGCTGTCCATTACAGCATTATGAGTGTTTTACTAGTTCTGGGATATAAAGTTATTGCTTATCAATTTTAAACAAGTCTTAAGTGTTCATGTACAAGATTTAGTCTAAGACAGTCAAGTCAGGATGGCAAAGTCAAATTCCAGGTCTAGTTGGAAATATTAAATCAAGTCAAGTGTCATGACTCTAGCGAGGCTAACAGACCCAGACGCTGGAACCCGGAAGGAGGACAGGAGATGAGTGAAAGTAAGTTATAGATTTAATGATACGGGAAATGAGCAGTCCTGTTGTGGCAGGGGACGGTGAGACCGACGACCCGTCGGCGATCCTGAAGACGAGTCTAGGAATCCTGTGACGGCTCCGGGCGAACCTTGGACGAGGCGGATGATTCGGCTGTGGCCTGTGGCGTGGCTGGAGGTTCGGCTGTGGCTTGAGCGGAGGCCAGTAGTTCAGAGAGCGCGCTGGAAGGAGGTAGGTTCTCTGGGGGGTATCCTCCGCTTGGGTGGAAGTAGATTGGGGCGTCCACTCGTGGGTGTAGATGATCCTGAAGACAAGACAAAGGTTCGTGAGGCGAGAGCAATAACATAGAGCGAGAAACTATGATGACCAGACTAAGCACCATCAGGGGCAACGAACTGGCGATGAATGATGATCCTGGAGCTCCTTAAGTAGGTCTGGCAGGGTGATGAGTAGAGTGGACGCAGCTGGGAGAAATCAGAGGCCAAGCAGAGAGGAGAAGGGGAGGAGTCCGCCAGAGGCACCATGACATCAAGACATAAAAAGGCAAATTAGCAATAAAGACTTGAAACTTAAAATGGTTAAAAGGCAAATTTAAAACAAACCTTGTCTAAAGCACTAAACCGATGCTTAAAAATATACTGTTAACCATATACATACAGATTAAAAAAGAAGAAAAAAAACAAAAAAATGATTCTTTATGCTTATCACCAAAGATGAGCCTTGAACTAAAAGTGCTTTTGTGGTTCGATACCACAAAGTTTGCTCAGTGCTCCGTCCCAAGCCAGAAGAACAGCAAGAAGTGACCGATGCAATGAACTTTGCCTGCAAAAGTAAATAAATTGTGTACAAATTTTGAAGGTGCTAAACCTTTAAAAAAGAATTTGACAAAAGCATTACTTCTTTAAATCATGAATGTAGAGTCTGTATTTCAAGACCCTAAATTTGCAATGTATTTATAGAAACTTGAAAAAGTGCAAATTTCAGTGTAAAAATAACTTGTAAACATATACATACAGTGTAACCTTAGCTTAAATAATTTCTTGAATATGAAGTGAATAAGGCACTCGTTTGATTGTACAGTTACCTGACTGTGTAGCAAAGCACACACAAATAAACTTTCATGACACTCATGCGTGTGTGCATTCACAAGCATTTCACATAGACCTATTTGTTGTGGGAAAACATTTATTTAAGTAATATTCACTTTCACAAAGCTTTAGCCAAATTTTGTGAATTTATACCAAAATGTTCAAATGGTTAAATTAGGGATTACACTAATCATTACTGATTTGATTTGATACCTTGGTTTTATTCTGACAGCGCAAGCCATATTTTCCAGACAAAAAATTAAAGTTAGCAACAAAAATTATCCATTAACATAAGAAATTCCTTTAAGAGCTTTTATAAGCTTTTGTTTTTCAACGCTGGTGTTAAACTAACAACAATTCATCATCTTCTTTGCAGTAAAATAAATCTTTGTTTAACTGTTACACTGAATTCAAATTCTAGGGCCAGTTGTTCAAAGGTAAGCTGATCGGATTTTGGTGATCGGATTGGATCAAATCTTGAAAATGGGTTGTTCAAAAGGGAAAGAAGGAATCTGAAATCAGATTAGATCACATAATCCAATCCTAGTTCTGATCTGGATCTAACCTTCAGTTTGTGTTGTTCAAAACTAGTCAGTAGGATTTGGATAACTTTGAATGGATAACTGGATAACTGGATTATCCTGATCCCAACAGGGGGAAGGATTTAAAGGTGGATTCCAGGAGGGAAATGTAGAAAAACTTTAAAATTGGTCAAATAATACATCTGTTTTATTTAGTGTTTATACTTTTATTTATATTTTGCACTTGACTTGTGTAACTGTTGTAACAGTGATGAAGTAGATACAGTAGACATAGGCTACCAGTTAAGCTAAAGTAAAAACAACCAAAGCAGAACTGCAGATCCGCCTCCTAAAAGCAGAGCTTGGAAATGCTGGTCTCTCCTCCTCAGATTGAAAAACTCCCTGAACATTCTTTATTTTGTTAACTATTGGACATTTAGCCATTTTATTTAAGACTTTTTCAAAATATCCACAATGTATTTGTTAATGTATATTTGTTTTTTTTATTTTTTGTGACTCAGATAAGGGGTCAGAAATTATGAATGGAAGTGGATGTTTGTTATTTTTGTGTTTTGTCTCAGAATAACAAACTCTTACAGTGACCCCATGATGGCTCTCCTACCTGTTCTTTACATAGCTGGTAGCCCGTGTTGTGATATGTTGTCCCATTTAGAGCACAAGTAATCTGGACGGTAAGACGGATTACCTGATCCTGCATAGGAAAAAATGTGATTTCCAAATCCGGATCATTTTGATCCAGATTAAACTTTTTGAACAACTGGCCCCTAAGGATTTCCTTTAAATTAAATATTCTGCCCAGGTGCTTCTGAAGAACAAATAAAACATTTACCACAAGATGGCAGTCTAAACCTAAACACAACGTTCTATAAAAGTTTTCCTCACACTGCAGTTCCAGTAGTGTTCTCCAGACCTCCTGCTGGCTTTTCAGAACCTCTGTCTTACTTGCGGCTGATTACTACCTGTGTCAGGTGTGACATGAAGCAGCTATGGTCATGTAGATCTAATAGCAATTTGTAGTGGGGGACTTTCCAACTATATGAAAACCAAACAACAGAACACACGTTTTTCTGGCTCACTTCCTTCTTCCTATGATTCATGGCTTACCAAAGGTAGAGAGATTTTCAAACAAAGACTCAACCAAGTGATCAACATTAATCGATTTAATTTTCCTACGATCCAACCAGATCGATCTGTCTGAAGCAAGTCATTAACTAAAATGACCTACACCATTATGAAATGGAATAAAACGGTTACATCAATCTTGGAAAATATGATTTGGATTGAGACATGGTAGGTTTGTTTTACTGTAACATGAAACCGGCAAGTGCATCACAGAACATGTGATGTTAGAAACAAACTGATCGGCCCATCATTCCAGTCCAATGTATGGAGACACTTTAAATTTAGCCAAGACATGTGACCATCCAGTTGGATGTGGAAAAACAACAGTGGGCTGAACTTTAGGAAACTAAAATGTGAATGGATTGGCCATTAAGTCTTGCTTGCTTGCTTGTTTGTTTGTACACATACTTAATTTACACTTGGTTATCTTGCAAAAAAAACAAGGAAACTGGAAAACGTCACCTCCCCTGTTCAGTACCAGGTATTTCTCTCTGAGTTACACTGGTGGAATTTTTGGCTGAAGATGTTCTGGATTGATTTTAGGTCAGTGAATCGAATCGTTCAAGATGAACTAATATTGGCTAAGAATCATATCTTCAACCAAAAATTAGGATGTAAACCGAATTGTTTTTCAAATGAATCATTACACCCCTAAAAAATGCATTTGCACAGTTACTGATAGTCTGACAAAAGCAGAGAAAGTTTCCCACAATCAGAAATGACGGTCTCAAAGTACTTCAGAGGATACTTCATCAGCCTTAATAGTACTCATTAAATCTTTGAGCTTTATGGTGGTTCCTGCAGCTCATCATAGATCGTCAGGGATTGCTCACAGATACGTTCGTACCCAAATAACACGGCTCATTCTTGGAAATTACCAAGTCAGATGTTAAAATTGACCTTGTTCTCCTTCTGGCATGAGTCACTACATGACTCCATAGCATTAGTAGATCACAACCAGGAACAGAATGCATAACATCAAAGCACGCTCATCTGAGTAATTAATGCCATAAAAAGCTGCTCATGTGAATTCCTCCTGCTACATCTGGGTGCCTTTTATCTGGTGTGGCAGCTTTCCCGCAAGCTGTATACGTGTCAGTGAATGTGTGCATTATGTCAGAACAGGAAGCAATGCACTATAGCCCTTCTTTTGGGGGAACCACTGCCTCATGGACCAGTGTTGCAGGTTAGGGAGAACAGTCAGAGGTCCTTTTTCCCTGACTGACCCTTGTGTCACGTCTATCTGGGCCTATAAGACATCACAGCTAATGCTCTGGCTTGGTGTCCCTAATCAACGCTGCCTGTCACTTGGCTGTCAGAGCCCACACTCTCTTTTCTTCATTGTCAGCAACACACCTTTGATTCAGTTTAAAATGAGCCTCATTAGGCTACAATTGATGCCAGGTGAGGACCCATCCCCCCTTTTGGGACTGTTGATTCTGTCTTCCTCTCTCAAAACTTTCACTCGTCAAGTCGGCTACTTATATGAGCTGAAGGCAATTTCCTCCCGTTCATCACCATGTATGTATTTGACTCTGCTCGGCAGTGCCTGCTTTTGACAAAAAAAAAAAAAATCATGTCCTTTCTATTATAAAACAGTTTTTCAATAGTAAAAAAAACAACCCTTCAAATTTAAACCTGGCATAAAACTAAAGCTGCATTACCCTTCACAATGTGTTTACAACTGACAAACAAATAAGTTATTCATAAAGTAATAAAGAGCTGGAAGGGATTTTCAGAGATTTTTGGTGTCTACGTCACTGTGCGGTTGATTACATCGGTGCAGACGTAACCTGAAAGAGATCAGTGACTGCAAAGTCATGGCTGAGGGGGATGTGGGCAGAAAGTGGAGGATTGTAGAATTGATCATTTTATTGTCATTGCACCATACAGCAACATTTAAAAACTGCCAACCAGTCATGGTGCAGGAATCGTATAAACATTCCGTTACATATACATTAAATTAGTACATAAAAATAAATACAGAAATAAACAAGGTTTGAAAAAAACCCAATGAAAAACAAAATGGAAAAATTGCTCAGATTCCTTCACCATCTGTCTAGTTTTGTTACACATCCCATAAAAACAGTGAATTTCTTTTTTATTATTATTAAGAGTGGCTGTTAGATAAAAGCAGTATTTTAGTCTGTTTTTTCCTAGCTTTTCTCTATGTAGTAATAGTTCAAACAGACCATGTCTGGGATGTGATGTTGATGCTTTATCTTTGTGCAGGTCTACCGGTGTTGGAAAAAATTCAACAATCTTCTGTGCCACGTTTGTGAGCGACTGGGGAGTTTTCCTCTGAGCCACTGTGCAACTGGTGAACCTCATGCCAATGCAGCAGGTTACGAGGTTTCCATGAAGCATTGATTGAAGAACACGAGATGTTCCTAAGTGACGTTCTTCCTCATCGCAATGAAGAAGTTTAGTATCTACTGGGACCTTTTTTTTAGCAGCTCATCAGGTCCTCCTTCATCTGAGCTTCCAGAAGTCAGTTTCTCTTTCTACACAATCCCCACTGAAAATAAAGTAGAATAATGTCTGTTCTTTTCTCCTTATGCCGCCACACGAGCCACATGATTCCTATAAGCTGACTAATACCTACCTGATATGAGTCCCACTACCATAGTTGAAGCTTGGTGGCAGGAAATGATGTAATGTGTTTCTCGACCGGTTTTTATGAAGCACCTCGAAAAACTGGTCTTTAGTGGTAAGACTCTGGTGGTGAGAAAGATGGAAGAATGCTGTGTGGCTTTTATGGAGGAGTTGAAACATTTGGATTTGGGAGTTCAGGAGGTTCTTCCAGATGACCAGAAAGCTACAACCAAAGTAATCAGGGAGACGGGGGGGGGGGGGGGGTAGTTGGTATATCATCTGGAATAAGGAAAGCAGATGAACAAACTTGATGGTGGAATTCATGTTCAGGGGTGTGCTAGGAAGACTTGCATGGCCAGTTGGGCACAAAGGAGGGAGAAGTGGATGGCATAGAAACAGAGACACAGACTGGACTGGTTCAGACCAATCACTGCATACCGACGTCCTCTGGCTCCAACATGGTGACGTCCACATAGAAGAAAAAATGGGGACTGAGTTGACTCTATTTGGTTGGAGCTGGAGGTAAACCACTTTTTATGCGTGACGTCACACTCACTGAGCCTAGTTCTCTCGTACTGTCAATAGGTGTGACAGAGGAGTTCAAATTTGAGGTGGGAGTGCACCAAGGATCAGCTTTGAGCTTTTGAGTTCTTGTTTTGTTGTGGTGATGGACAGGCTGACTGGTGAGATTAACAGGAATCTCTGTGGGCCTTGATGTTTGCAGATGACATTGTGATCTACAGCGAGCAGGTGGAGGAACATCTGCAGAGGTGGACGTTTGCATTTGAAAGGAGAGACATGAAGTTCAGCTGCAGCAAAATAGACAATCTGGGCGTGAAGAAGACAGACTTTCAGGTTTCGGGTGTGATGTGTTTCAAAAGATGACAGATTATGTGCGACAGAAGATGTTAAGGTCCAGAGTTTAGGCAGTCTCCAGTAATTATTGTGAACAATCTTGTATTGAAACTTGTAGTGTGGAGGTTTGATGCCTGAACTACAGATGTGTTTGCATCTGTTTCCCCACTGCTCATCTCTGCAGGCTGTTTATTGAGCACACAAATCATGCAGCAGGTTGGAGGTTTTATAATTGCTTACAAACAAGTCTGTCAAACTGAAAAACCTCCCTTGGGCTGTGAACAAAAACACAGCTACTACCAGAAAAAAGACAAGAGTGAGGAAATAGTTCATGCTCTGTGGAAAAAAACTGGATAGATCTTCACTCTGCAGCTGCAGACAGCATCCAAAATGAATTGTAATAATCTTTTCAGGTATCTTTTGCAGCCCATGGATTTAAGACAGGCTGTAAATGTTTTTTAGACAAGTGTTTTCCTTATTCCTTAAGATTGTCTGTTGGTGACTTGATTTTGTTTAAAAAAGAACACACCAAACGGTTTAAGATAAGATATAACCCATATGCGTGGAATATTAGGAAAACAATAAATATAAATCATTTAAAAAAAAAAGTTATGCACCTCCTCTTGACACAAAGACACTTAGGTAATGGAGGAGGAACATGCTCCTAACAAAGTGTTGCATGCTGGGACAAAATTGTCATCTGGAAAGGAATACCCTCTGCTATCACTGATTGGCTTTTGTCCAAAATAACTTTCGAAGCTGTTGGAGAGGCGCAAAGATTGGGAAGGTTACCAGCCAAATCCCAGACCCGGGATTATTTGAGCACATGGGAAATAACCACGTGAAAAAAAGATCCAGTCTTTGGGTGGTGCTATGCTCTGTAAATGGTGCATGCCATTTCTGACTGCTTCTTCTCATGTCCTCATCTGTCTCTCACCAGTGGAGGGTGACCTGTTACTCATTCCGATCGCACAGCATTGGTCACCAGGGGTTGATCCCAGATGCGTTTGTGTCTTCATCATGAAGCTGAGTGACTATGGAGGCACACTGCAGAAGAGCAGAATGATGACTGTGTGTCCAGAGACTTTCCTTCTATGGACGGCAGCAATAAAGCTAATTGGTTTTAATCTGTTTTTTCTTTATATCTAGTTATGTAACAACTACAACCAAATGCACAGAACAAAGCAAGTCTAGGGATTTATGTTATGAATGTCTTCTACAGCCTCTATTTCATTTGAATGTGTAGCAGCTGCTTTGTAATGGTGAAAGTGACTGATTTTAAAGCTTTTCCTCTTCTTTTAACATTAAATATTAATAAGTTCTCAGCAGTAAGAAGCTGTCCAAGGCAGCTGATCCAAAGCCAGAGATTCAAGTGTGCCAAATTTCATTTTTACAATAAAATACAACTGCATCTTACATATTCAAATGTTTATCAACCAAATTCAAGAGTCAAGCTCTTTCTGTGGCTCCATTTTCTTGTAACTGAATGCACCTTTATTCACTTTAAAAGCATACATGATCAAATCTTTTACACAAACGGCACAGCTGGGAGTGTCCGGTTCAGTGGTCTTCAGCGTTCAGGCTCATTTCACTAACCTTTTGTGTGGCAAAGAGCCACATCATTCTAAGATCAAGTGAGATCTATCAATTGTCCGTTCCCTCATAGGAAAAAAAGGAAAAACATAAAAGGTAATGGGGCATGAGAAAACACTAAAACATGGCATCTCCATGACATGTGGGAAGTAGCCAGACACTGGTGGAGTATCCAAAAATTGTAAATTAAGTAAGAGTAACTTTCAAAAAATACTACTCAAGTACCGTGTACAAGTAAAAGAAGAAAGCCACTCTAGTAAAGTATAGAAATTGAGCAGATCAGATACAATTTGGACTTTAGTTTGGTTTGTTGTCAGATCTGTTCTATTGGTTCTGCTTCACATCAGGTTTACGTTTCTATTCACAGCTGTTCTAGTTTCAGTTAATGACCCTCATTATATTTAAATATCTGGTTTTCAGTTCATGCTTGTCATGTCATCGGATTTGTCACATTTCCCTCCCCTTGGGTCACACTTTGTTGTTGTTTAAGTTTATTTATTCAATAAATTTCTGCCATAAGGTCTCCTACCTTTTGGGTCCTACCTCACCACTTCCTGAATTTTTTGACAGAACTTAATGACCGTGCAAAGTTGTTAATGAACTGATGGGGATCTTCCCTTTTTATGCCAACGTGGCTTTCACAAATAAAGTCTAACCCCAGTTTTCTTTTATTTTTTGAGTTAATTACATTGACCATAAATATAAACACTTTTTTATTGCTCCCATTTTTTATGGTATGAACTCAAAGATGTGAAACATTTTCCACATCCACAAAATAACCAGTTCTCTAAAATATTGTTCACAAATCTGTCTAAATCTGTGATAGTGAGCACTTCTCCTTTGCCAAGACAATCCATCCCACCTCGCAGGTGTGCCATATCAAGATGCTGATTAGACAGCATGATTATTGCACAGGTGTGCCTTAGACTGGCCACAAGAAAATGCCACTCTGAAATCTTCAGTTGTATCACACAGCACAATGCCACAGATGTTGCAAGTTTTGAGGGACCGTGCAATTGGCATGTTGATAGCAGGAATGTCCACCAGAGCTGTTGCTGGGGAATTGAATGTCCATTTCTCCACCATAAGCCGTCTCGAAAGGCGTTTCCGAGAATTTGGCAGCACATCCAACCGGCCTCACAACCGCAGACCACGTGTAACCACACCAACACAATACCTCCACATCCAGCATGTCCACCTCCAAGATCGTCTGAGACCAGCCACTCGGACAGCTGCTGAAACAATCGGTTTGCATAACCACAGAATTTCTGCACAAACTGTCAGAAACCGTCTCAGGGAAGCTCATCTGCATGCTTGTCGTCCTCATTGAGGTCTTGACCTCACTCCAGTTCGTCATCGTAACCGACTGGAGTGGGCAAATGCTCACATGCGATGGCGTCTGGCACGCTGGAGAGGTGTTCTCTTCACGGATGAATCCCAGTTTACACTGTTCAGGGCAGATGGCAGACAGCGTGTGTGGCGTTGTGTGGGTGAGCAGTTTTCTGATGTCAATGTTGTGGATCGAGTAGCCCACGGTGGTGGTGGGGTTATGGTATGGGCAGGCATATGTTATGGGCGAAGAACAAAGGTGCATTTCATTGATGGCATTTTGAATGCACAGAGATACCGTGACGAGATCCTGGGGCCCATTGTTGTGCCGTACATCCAACAACATCACCTCCATCACCGGCCCCATGTTGCAAGGATCTGTACACAATTCTTGGAAGCTGAAAACATCCCAGTTCATGCATGGCCAGCATACTCACCAGACATGTCACCCATTGAGCATTTTTGGGATGCTCTGGATCGGAGTATACGACAGCGTGTTCCAGTTCCTGCCAATATACAGCAACTTCGCACAGCCATTGAAGAAGAGTGGACCAACATTCCACAGGCCACAATAGACAACCTGATCAACTCTATGCGAAGGAGATGTGTCGCACTTCATGAGGCAAAAGGTGGTCACACCAGATACTGACTGGTTGTCTGAGTCCCCTGAACCCCTCAATAAAACAAAACTGAAGATTTCAGAGTGGCCTTTTCTTGTGGCCAGTCTAAGGCACACCTGTGCAATAATCATGCTGTCTAATCAGCATCTTGATATGGCAAACCTGCACATCACAGATTTAGACAGATTTGTGAACAATATTTCAGAGACATGGTAATTTTGTGTATGTGGAAAATGTTTCACATCTTTGAGGTCATACCATAAAAAATGGGAGCAATAACAAAAGTGTTGCGTTTATATTTTTGGTCAGTTTATTTAAATTAATGTAAACCGATTACAATATTGTTCTTTTATTAGTATATATTATAAATGATCAAAAATATATATTTTTTTAAAATGTTAACCAGTCAGTGATGAACAATAAATAACAAAAATTTGATTAAATAAGTTGACATTGGTTCAAGTGATTGCAGTGCATTTAATAATGGAAACAAAACAAATATGTGAGTGAAGGGACCAAGTACTAAATCTACTGATCACAACCGCCATGAGTACTTTATCTCCTTAATCAATACTGATGCTGAAGCAGAGATGGATCTTAAAGCTGTAATAAGAGTTTGCAAATTATATTTAGTAATCCCTGTTTAAGAATTTGGGGGGTATTGAGATCAAGGGGTTGCGGACATTGTGTGTGTTTTAATAGTTTTTTTTTTAATAGTTTTTATGTAAAAGGTATTTTTTTTCCACTCTGAGCTAGAAATGAATGAAATTTGTTTTATAAAAATGGTTTGATTTGGTTTAAATGATTATAGAATTAATCAACAATAGAAAACAACCTTTTTGTGTGTGTTTAGGCTTTTTGTTTTTTACTGCACTTTACTAAATCACAAAATATCCACTTTTGTTGCTTTTTCACTACAATAATGAGACAAAGTAAAATGAAAAAGTAAAATTGTTATCAGTGCTGTCAGGTGAACTCTCCAGGTGAGACCTGTATCCAGCAAAAAAAGGTAATTTGATCACAAATCAGAGTTGTTGAAAGGGCGAACCGAACCCAACAAAGCAGAGAAAACACATGCATGCATGTTCACTGAGTGGCACTAGAGACACTTTGACTGTGTGAGATGAGACACAGAGGGTTATTTAAAAAGGTGAGGTCAGCTGAAAGGGGAAGCTGAGTTATGGGGTTAATAAGGGGAGGAACATTGATGTGTCTCAGTGACAAACCGATAAGGAGCCCGGTGCTGGGTTTGGTTAAAACGCCCCAACAAAAAAGGAAGAAAAAACAAACCCAGGGACTATTTTTCTCTTTACTTTCCCCTGAAAACAAATCCTGTCTTTTTTTCTTTCTTTTTTTTACTTGTAAATTATTCCGTAAATATTAAAAGTCAGAGGAATGGTAAACATCAAATGTGTTCAGATGTAGCAGTAGTGTGTGCTTTGACTGTTTTCACAAATTCTTTAAACAAAAAGAATCAAGCAAACACAACATTTAGCTTTAATAGTTGACGTGTATTTTAAATGGACTATATTCTGCATGGACCAAAATGATATAGTTAAACTTTTAGTTCTCTATAGTTCATTGTCTGCTGTTTGCTCTGACCCTTGTCCAACCGCCCTCATCCCTGGTCCGGTTCAATTTGATTTCTTTCAGGAGCATCAGAGAGCCGTCCCCTTTTCTTATAGGGTTAACTGTTAGTAGTTATTTTGTTCTCATTTTGTCCAAGAAGTCTGTGTTGAATTTTTTTATTTTTCTGATTTAGGTTTGTTTTAGTTCTGCTGTAGTTTTGATAACTGCTTACATAAACTTTGGGTTACTAACACTTTTGCTATCCTACGGGGTCCAGATTACCCCACCCTTACATTGACGTGTTCAAAGGTTCAGCGCACTGTCTTGTGGGGTCCAGAAGACCCCACTCCCAACTACCTCACAGCCCCCCAAACCCCCAAAATGTAACGTTACTGGTGCAACAAAAATATTGGAGCTATCCATGTCCGCTCAGAAGAGGAAAACAAAGACGTACATGGATCTATTTGTCTACAATGCATCAGAATGGAGCGTAGCGAGGAGCTTGAGGGTTGCTATAGTAACGTCACACTTACAAGCTTTATCCGACAGATCTTTTCATCTGCACCTGATCAACAACAATTTGAATACCCAGATATTCAATTTTAGTTTCAAATTTCTTTATATCTGTCCTCCTGCACATTTGCACTTTTAGAATTTGCCACTCGACATCTTTTGTTTTTGTGTGTATGTTGTGTGTGAATTTTTTCAGTTTCCTCTATACTTTTTGGCAATCGGAGCAGACAGCAAAGAAAGAATTTCATTGTGCAGGGAAACCCGTTTCTTACTTGCATATGATAATAAACCCTTTGAATCTTGAATAATGAAAGAAACGCCACAAGATGTTGAAAACACCAAGAACACAATTTTTATTGGAGGGGGTCTTCTGTGTGATTATTCCCCAAGTCTATAAAATTCAAAGTTTTTAGAGATTTGTGCTCTAAAGTGCATCTTTGCATGTTTTTTATTATTATTATTATTGTCTTTTTTGCAACCCCCCCTGGTTTTGGTTGAAGTTTCTGAAAAGCTCTTTTGCATCCGGATCCTTCACAAACCACAAAGCATGATTTCTTTTTCCAGAGAAAACTTTTAAAAGATTCAGATCTCCCATATGAGACCCATTATATTGCCAAAGTGCATGATATTCTGAACCTGTGACCATGAAACGGAACAGAACATCTGAAGCTACTGGCATTAAAAAACAACTTCTGAAAGTTGTACTTTTTGCCAAACCTCCACATTGTTGTCACATCACCCAAAACAGACAAATAAATGACTCTATACAGCAAGTACATACACTTCAGCATCAGAATACCACAATAAATGAAAAAACTAAATAACTTGATAGTTTTTAGTAACACTAAAAGCACAATTCCTCCACTATACAAATTCAGTTGAATAGTTCTTAAATAATTTAATGATATCCTCTAGAAAAAAAAAGGAAAGTTATTTTATCATTTGTGTGCACAGGTGAAGAATGTACCCATTGAGTTGTAGTTATCTAAATCTCCAGGGATGAAAATGCCATTTAAAAGTAACATGTTGACCCAAAAGGACATCTTTTGACATTTTCCCTGTTTCTGCTTTTGTTTTGTTCTTGTCACGAAATGGTTGTTGTGGAGCCTGTTGTGTTTATTTGCACATTAAGTCTAATGAAGCTGCAACAGTTCGATAATCAGGCTAGATTGTGGCTTCAAATCAAATTACACACAAAGAGAGACAACAATCAAGAGTCGTCCAACATGACAAAACCACAACACACTCAAGAGACGAGACAGCTGCTGCTTCAGCTAACCAATCAGTCCTAAAGGCTGCAGAGAAAACCACCAAACTGCAGGACATCTTCCCATCTTCCCACATTGCAGCTGAGCGCATCCCAAGCCTCTGCAGAGCCGCCGCCAGCGTGAAGCTATGTCACTACTGGGAGAGCCATCAGTTGCCTGGCAAACTCAATCTATGTTGAGGAATATATGGTGGCTCACATTGCCAAGAGGGACTGATGCTAATATTGCTAATATTGTAGCAAGATGTGTTGTTAGTATGAGATCTGATGAGAGGAAGGCAGAAAAGTAAAGGGTAGGAGCTGTTAAAGCAGATCTATAAAGCTTTTGGGTTTTTCTTATAGGGAAATACCGCCACACATTTGATTTTGAACAATTTGGGCAAAATTCATGTGCAGTAGGTTTAAGCGTAAAGTCAAATTTTAAAGGATTTTGATCTGAAGTTTGTCCATAGGGCGAATGTGGAATTCAAATAAGTCTTGACTGTAAAAAAAAGTCAAATGTAACCCTTGTGCTCCTAGGCACTTTAACGTTGGGAGTGGGGTCATCTAGACCCACTAGACAGTGCTCTGAACCTTTTTTCTTCAATGATTTGTGATCCTCACTGGTGTCCATGGATTACATGAAATCTTTCCACCTTTATCCACCTTTGTCATGGTAGGGAGAACACGTCAATGGAAGGGTGGGGTCATCTAAGATAGCACAAGGGTTAAACTGCAAAAAACAAAACACAGCGACCTTAAAAAATCCTAAACTCTAATTATCTTTAACTGCACACTTGATGAAGAAAAAGAAAAAATTGGAGCGAAACAAAATAAGGTCTTTTTAATAGTATAAACAAACTACATAAACAATTGACTGTATAGGAGAATGACTCAGGACAGAAGAAAATTTTCAAAATAAAACAGGAAATTACAAATGGATATTACATTTCATGGAGAAACTCAAAATGTTTTGCTGAAACTAAACTGAACCTAAAAAACTATGGAGCTTGAAAAACTGCTTTTTCTTCTTCTTCTTCCGCCTGTCACCCCGGTTGGGACATAGTCCGCAAACAAAAGCTCTCCAGGCAGAGCGGTCTTGGGCGAGTTGGTCCAGCTGTGCCCCATGTTTTCCCCATGCTATTGGCCCCTGCTTCCAGATCTCGGCGCCACATACTTCTAGGTCTCCCTCCTTTTTTTTCCCTTGGGGATTCCATCTCAGCGCCTGCCTTGTAGTGCTGGCTGCAGGTTTTCCCAGGGTGTGGCCAATCCATCGCCATCGTCTTTTGGAAGCGTCTTCTCCTACTGGTTGCTGCTCCGTCCTGCTCCCATAACTCTTGGTTGCTGATGATGTTGGGCCAGCGCACCTCCAGGATTCTTCTGAGATGAAGGTCTGGAGTTTCTTCATCAGCTTAGTGGTAGTCCGTAGAGTAGTATGGGTTAAAGATCCTTATCTTGAGCTTGAGAGTCAGATCTGTTGCTCCCCGTATGTTCTTCAGCTGATGGAATGCAGCTCTTGCCTTTCCGGTGCGTACTTCGACGACCGGGTCAGTTCCTCCTGGCTTGTTGACGGTGCTACCAAGAAAGGTGAAGTTTTCCGCCTCTTGACAAACTGCAGCTTTGTTAAAAATAGGAAATGACTAAAAGTCACATGATAGTAGCTTGTTTAATGAATTCATCTGTGATGAATCCAGATGATCTATAACTTAAATGATCATTTTATAAATATACTATCTTGAGAAGTAAATACAAATTATTTGTTACATTATGAGGAATACCGTCGGATGCTGAGGGTAAAGGATGCTTTGGACATCAGAAGTTCAAATTTATACAACTATTTCAAGTCATGGAAGCTAAATAAGCATAAGGCAAATTGTTTGTTTGCAAAATAACAACAAAGAAGATCATTTATTGGTCTTTGCTTGTATTATTACAAATTTCCTAGTACCATTAATATTATTGTTGACTGGGAACCAGCCTTTGTGGGGAGTAAACTGTCATGCATTTAGGTTCTTGTAAGGGTTGAAGAAAACACGCCAGTGCAGAGTTCAACAAACTTACCAATGAGGGGATGTGAGATTTTTGGTTTTCTCTTATGTTTCATGTTAGTTATTTGAAACTTTGTTTCTTGCTAAATTTTCCTTTGTGTTTTTAGGTAGAGCTTTTTCTAAATGTGTCTTGTGTTCATAATCAGGTTTAAGGTAACTAATCTTTACACACAGATGCTTTATTTTTGTTTATTGTCTTTAGTAGACTGTAATAAGTTGATCTGAGTCAGATTCTCTGTCTTGTGACCCTTTTTGAACTGTTGGTTTTAGCCCAATCTTGCTCAGTTTTTAGCAATGCCCTTTATTTAACTATTATTATTATTATTGTTATTATTGTTGTTATTATTATAATTATTATTATTGTCTGACTTTCCCATTTAATGCAGCCAGTACAATCTAGATAATTTATGGGTGGGTACTTTAACTTCAACATACAGATATAAACTTAACCCAAATAAATAATAGCTATTTGTAACAAAACCTATGGAGAAATATGTAAATAGTAAAATAACTCTGTGTCTCTCTGTAATCTGACTGAAAATCTGAATGCACCACCAATAATTATCAAAACACTGCACTGTTTACACTCTTAAACTTAATATTTCAGATTTATAAAAAAAAAAAAAAAAAACTTTTTGTAAGCAGGAAAAACACCTAAAATCATATTGAAAAAAAGATTGAATTTAGTATAAACTGATGTGGTTAATGGGATTCTTTAGTTTTACTGTTCTTGACAATATTTAGGTGTATTTCACAGATGATTCTTGGTCATTTCACTCTGTTAGCTAGAAGGTACATAATGTTTAAACGTTCTTTCTGCTCCTCATTTGAGACTCTTGATGACCACAGGTAAACATTGACACAGACCAGTCTTTTTTATGATATTTTGGACAGGCATCACATGACAAGCACCATAATTGTTCTCCAAAATGGACTAAAAGCATCGTAATGTGAGCGGGTCATGCTTCAGTAAAGCTTGGGAATAAAGATTGAGTATTCGCAGAGGCAGACTGAGTACCCTAAATCACAGCAAGAATCTGGTGCATTTTCATGGAATACTGACAGAACTGTCTGTGTAGGCGAAGCTAAAGTGAAAGATTAGGAGAGTGGTACTCAAATCTCAACTTGTCCTATACTTGTGAAGCACCTATTCTCTACAGCCTGCCAGTAACTCTATTTAATGAGTAACAAATGAAAAAATACTGTCAAATGTGTTATTTGAGTTTAAAATGATCCCAAAAGCAACAAAAGCTTGTTTCAACCAAAGAAACACAGCAATCAGATGGAAAGTAAGCAGAAAGAAATGGAAGCATGAAGAGGTATTTTAAGCTTTTTACCTTTATAAAGTCTATATAATTTGAAAATACAAAAGTTTTTGCATCATTCATTTGCTCAATGTGTTGTGCTGCTTTCAAGAACCTTTGAATCTTGAATATTTGAAGTGCCAGAGTTAGTGAAAGGTTTTTTTTTAATCAAAACAACATCAAACAACAATGAAGAAAACCAACAGTTGTATTTTGGTGAATGAGAATGGTTTTGTTCCTCTGCATTTGAGTACTCCACTGCGTCCTCCCTGACAGAATGACCTGACCACTCTGTACCCAACAGGAGACTCTTTGCAGCTCTTATTCCACTTGCTGCAGTCTGCATCGTGCCGGTCCAGGTCCAGCTCAGCCTGCAGACCCCTGCTTTTTTCTGCTTGACTGTTCTGGGGAAACACTCCTGCTCTGCTTGCCTTATAGCTGAGGGAATGGCGAGCGATGCTCTTCTTCTGTTTCTCTGTTCCTATAGAGCAAGGGTGCCCAAATCCAGGCCTCAAGGGCCGGCCTCCTGCTGGTTTTCAAGAAATCTCGCCTTATCTGCTGCTGATTATCGGGTTCAGGTGTGTTTAGCCAAAAAGAAGCTTCATTGGCAGATTGGTTGGAAACCATGTAGGACACCGGCTCTCAAGGCCTGGATTTATAAAATACCTCTGCTATAGAGAGACTCTTCTTCTTCTAATAGTGTCTGGCAGGCTGTACACTAGTGTGTGTAATGCTGCCCCCCCCACAGGTGTTCATTAGAATTTAATCAAATCTTATGAAATAGACCAGTTTGACGGAGGAAATGAATGACGACTCGTCTAACTCGTACATCAGAAACACAGACAGACTGAAATGAAAAGGTGGAAATATTCCAATCACTGAGCCGTTCACAGAAATAAATAAATAATAAATATGTATATATATAAAACCATAACAATTTTTACTTTTGTGCTCTAAAGTGTTTAATCTTTTTCAGAACACAAGTATGGGAAGAAGAATATGTGTGTAAATAGTTATCACATCCACACAGTGAAAAAAGAATACCAGCATTTTCTCTAGAGATTATTAACTCTCATATGATCATCTTTAATTCATGCATCAATTATCCAACAATTTGAACTCCATCTGACTCACTGATAAAGAGTTTTTCAATGAAAAACTCAACCTCAGCCTTCATTTACCCTAAATCCCCAAACTCAACAGGTGTGGACGTTGGATTAACATCTGACAGTAGCTCTGACATCTATCCAGCTGAATAAGACTACAGTTTATTCTGTCAATCATGGATATTCATGCATTTTTATTTTGCTGTGGATGTGAAAAATTGGCACAGAAACAGGATTTTTGACCTGTGAGTTTAGCATCTAAAGTGTATTAGTTATCCTGATAATATAGTTTAATATTGCAGTACTGAATCTTATCGTTGAAAGACAAATGGCTTCTTGATTCTCCACGCGGATGCAAGGATGAAAGGATGAGCATACATTTACCGTTAAGACATGGTGGACCATCAAAAACGATTATCTCGCCGTAATCCAACACGTGTGAGATGAGTTTGAATTTTCCGTGGTGGAAGATTTTCAAATGATTCCCGTAAACAACAAGGATGATCATGGAGGAAAAACACAGGCTGTTTGCATCGTAGGAGTGCCTCTGCCTCTGTCTAGAACATTATGAAACATGAGGAAGGCTTCACTTAAAGATTATCCTGCTGGAAGTGGCACAGTGCCACATGTCAAAGATGGATTTTTGCCGAAATACTGATTTGGATTCACCTGTTTACGACTCATTTTTATGTACAAGTTAATGTCATTTAGTTAATTATCTGTTCTTTTTCTTTTTATATTGCATTTAAAACCAATTTTAGTTGGTATTGAACAATTTCAGATGAACAAACAAAAAAAGTTTAAAGTTTGAGTTCGTTAAAGTGTTCTCAGTGTTCTTTTTGATTATGAATCTGCCGCTTTTTTTTACCAAAATCATAAAACCTGCGTTGTAGGACAAGATAAGAACATGTTAAAAAATACTAAAAAACACAATTTGACATTGAATACCGCCTACTAAACAAAATCTATTTTTCATCGCATTGATGAATTTTAAATGTGTTAGAGGATGAGAAATTAAAAGAAGTTCTTTTGAAGAACTTTTGCTTCTGTTAATGTGACAGCAAAGAAATTGCCTACATAGTGACAATAATTATAAAGCTTTTGTCCTTACCAATTAATAACTAATACATAAATTATTTCAATTGTGTCTGGTTTTGGAAGGTGATTTCTAACAATTTCTGCATATAAATAAAAAATAAAATATTTATTAAGTTAATGTAAACAGCACACAAAAACATACAATAGTAGTTTATTGTAAAGGTATTATTATGCAGAATGGAAATGGAATGAAAAACCCTTCAAGACTATGTTTTGCAAACATCCATCCATCCATTCATCCATCCATCCATCCTTCCATCCATCCATCCATCCATCCATCCATCCATCCTTCTCCGTCTATCCATCCATTTCCGTCCTTCATCCGCCCGGTCTGCCCGCCAGTCTGGCCCATCTGCTCGCCCATGCGTCTGTCTGTCAGTCTGCCTGCTGTCCGCCCGCCCGTCTGCAAGCGCAGCGCAGCGTATGCGGCGTCTGCCCGTCCGCCCGCTCCATCCATCCATCTGCTGGTCTCGATACCAGGTCATAGGCAGCAGTTCAAGCAGAGATGCCTGTATTCCCCTTGTCCCGCCACTTTCTCCAGTTTCCTCTGAGGGGACCCTCGGTATGCTTCCCAGGCCAGACTTAGCTCCTCCAGCGTGTCCTGCCTTCGCCTCTCGCCAGCGGGACATGTCCAGAACACTCTCCTCAGCGGAGGCGCCGCCCAGGAGGCATCTGGACTAGATGCTCAATTCACTCTAACGTGTTTCTGAATGTGGAGTATGCGCGGTCGCAGACTGAGCTCTCCGCGGGTGACCACCCTATCTCTACGGGAGCCTCCAGTCACCCTACGGAGGAAGCTCATTTCCGCTGCTTGTATTATTCTTTCGATCATAAAAGGTTTGGAGCTTTTTGTTGTTTTGCAAAAAAAGAAAACTAAAAAAACCTTATTGAGAAAAATTGGTCGGACACAATTTCTCAAATAGCAAGCAAACCCCCAAACTAAATATATCATTTCCAACAACCAAATAATAATTTCTTCAAACATCTTGATTTGAGGTCATAAAGGAAAAACTTTGAAGCATCTAAGCTGTGCGTCATGAGGTCATGATCTATTTCTTCAAACTATAACAATGTCTCTGACGTAAGCGCGCACGGCAGACCCAGTGCTCCCATTCCCCACAGCTCTAATGGGTGAACTGGTGCTGCGCGCGCGCGGGGTGGCAGCAGTCGTGCTGAACTACGCACGCCTACTCTGCTAATTGCGGATTGTGATTGCTGGCCTGCGAGGACGCGGGGTTAAGTTGGGCGCCTTTAAAGTGCTGCTGAAGGGTCTGTGTGTGGTCAGAGCAGTGACAGGCACGGCAAGCAGAGCCGAAACGAGCCGAGCCAAGCCGAACCGAAACGGGCCGGATCTATTTTCTTAGGAGAAACAATATGACGGGTGTTCGAAGCTGCTTTTTTCTTTTATTTTTGTTTGGGTTTCTTCGTACCGAAGAACAAACAGGTAAGTGAAGGAGTTTGTACGCTTTATTAATAAACATCCATCAACTAGTAACGATTAGTACGTTATTTCTAAAGTTTAATAGGGTATCTTTATTTTAATTCATAAGTGTCCCTGCTGAAATTTGCCTTTAATGTGATATTTTAATTTGACCAAAGTAAAGAAAAACCTAAAAAAAATATATACTGATTTAAATTAGATTAGCCTACTGTTATCTAAAGGTAAGTGGTGGAAACACGTTAACACGTTTTAAAGAAAGTGACCTGTAAAATATATTGGAGTTAAAGTGAATATTTCCTTTTTAAAAATGAGTATAGATGTGTTTTTGTGGAGCTCAGTCAGATACATGTATTTTGAGGGCTCTTTAGAGCAACAGATGAATGTTTTTTCTTTTGTTTTTTCACATTGTTTATTTATATAATAATAGAAGTTTGATTGATTTGCTGCATTTAATGATGCCTGAATGAATGTTGTCATGTAAAACTCTTTCTAAGAAGATGAGGGTAGATTTGCAAGTAGGAGCAAAAATGTACGTTTTTTTTTTAAAGATTATTATTGGGAACATCCCATTGCCTTGTCTGGATTACAGATAATTAAAATTGAAAGGTATTATTATCCTGAGCCATTGGGTTTGGTGCGTAGTGGGTCATGTCAAGGGTTTGAGTCTGGATACAACTTGTTTCTGAAGCTGTAGTTGAATGTGCAATAGAAAAGAATATCTTAATTATAACTAGGTAAAAAAGATCAATTGATTCATTTTTTAACCCACTTATTCCTAAACTGATCCAAAAACGGGAAATAAACCAATTTCAAAAAGTATTTAACATGTTCCAATTTATTAATTATTTTCTCATATTTTTCAGCAAAAAATGACTAAAAACTGCAGGAAAAAAACTCAGGTTCTCATTCTTATTGGTTTTTTCCTTTCCAGTAGAAAATCCTTGATAAATAATGCACTTTTTTCTAGTGGGAAAAATACCGCTTTTTTTTTTTTCTCCCCCAAAATCTGCCTTTTTATGTTCACACCTTAAAAATGTGTTTAAAAATTGCAAGACTTCTTTCTTATTTCTCCTTTTTTCTTGAAGATTTGGCATTTTATTAATTAGAAAGCGCTTTTTGAGAAGATTATTGCAGCTAGAATCTTTTTGTCTTCATTTTTTGTTTGTTGTTTTTCTAGGAGGCAAGTTTTTATCACGGGAAGATGGCACAGCGCTGCAAAAGGTAACAGACACTTTTGTTCCCATAGCCTACGTTCATCCACATTATCTAAAAATCCTCCAGAACTGTCGCTGGGTTTCTGTCTTTACAGTTTCATTCTGTAACGGCGAAGGCGCTGTTTCTCCAACATCAGCTCCATTTCTCGACAAACTCAGTGGTTAACTAACACTTTCTGCAGCTTAAAGTGCTTTTTTTGTGCATGTAAGCAGTCAAAAATGCATGTTTTGGATCCACAGCCTGATTTCAAGCCCAATATTAGGTGTGTTACGTGCAATAAAATAAACCAGCAGTGCTTGGGTGGAGGTCTGCAAACATTGATTTTCATTATGACCAGTTTACGTTTTCTAAAAAGATTTTAGATTGTGGTTATTCTCATGAGGCTACAAATAAATGGGTTTTCTGCAGGTGCGAGGCATCCGGAGTGATGATCTGAGTAATGTGTTGTGGAGGGACCAAAATGAGGTGAGCCAGGATGATCTGTATATCACTTATGCACTAACATGGACAGACCATAATCACCTAGACAACATAAACATTTATCCGGAGCGTTCGAGTAAAGTTTAATTGCGTGTATATTTAACTGTTGTCAGGGGCTGCAGGAAAGGAACAAGGACAAAAAGAGGGGCAAGGAAAGCAAAATAGGTTATGGCACTTTAGTGAGGTTTTCTTTTTTATTTAGGTGACTTATTTTTGTGTTTTTGCTGTTTTTCACATTATAGTTTTAAATGCACAAGAGAGGGGATAAGAGTAAATATAAAGGCTTGGTTGCATTTCTTTTCCAGAGTTCACCTGAACAGTTCTGTCTGATCCTCTGTGGTTCTGGAAGTCCCAGACATCTGAAAATATGAAAATATGAAAAAGATGCATTTACACGTCTGGATTATACAACTTCTAAAAGTAGGGAGAGTTGGGAAGTTCTACGTTGAAATACTTTAGTTGGCAGTTTATCATAACCCAGCGGGAAAGACTATAACTTATTTGGTTCTTTTTTTTATTTTTACCCCTAAAGACTATCAAGAGGTTTTGCTTCAATTTGGTGAGTTGTGGCTGCAGTTTCTTCCAAACATGGAGGTTTAAAGTCAGTGCTGAATGAAAAAAGCTTGAACGTCCTGTGAGGAGTTACTGGATGTGCTTGGAAGGAGATTCTGATGGATTGAGTGGCTGTAACCTAGTTAACCCTGAGGAAGAAAGGCAATCTGTTCACTTTTTCAAGACTTGAAATGTTTGTTTAAAAAAAAAAAAAAAAAAAGGAATTTTATTGCAGATGTTCCAGTGATTTTGGGATGGTGTCCCTGTCAAGGCAGCTGTCTACCCTTGAAGCTAGTTTTCCTGGTTGATTCTCTTTCTCTCCACTGTCACCTCATTTATGCTCACTAACCTGAAACAGGCGTGATTTGACACATTTAATTAGTAAATATTGAATTTTTATTAAATTAGTAATGTGTTTGTTCATTTTGGTGTCTGTTTGAATGAGCATAATTGAAAAAAGAAAATCCAAATACATAAACGGGTACATTTTTAAACTTTTGAGTTCTTATTAAAATGGTTGAAGACAGACAGAAGACTAAGATCTTTAGATTTGTTTTCCTTCTAAAATTAACTATAATGAATAGATATTGGCCCACTCAAATGATATAAAGCCTTATATCTACTAGTGTGACTAACATGAAACTTCCTTTCTTCACAGGAGCAAGTCCAGAATATTTTCAAAAGGGTAGGTTGTACCGTTTCCCGCATTCATGTGGTTTTTTTAACATATTTTCCAACAATCTTTGACTTTCAAAATGTTCCCTTTTCACAGTTCCTGTTTCATTACTCCAAAGCCCGCAACTCTCTCGGAGCGGTACAACAAGAGGTCAGTAGCAAACGATGAAACTTTTGATCCATCATGTTAATGAATTGTGTTTAAAAGGCTTAAGCTAACTCGCCACATTTTAATAAAATAAAAACAAACAAACATGTAACTGATGCTTCCACATTTCACCTGCGTCCCTCTTTTCCTCCTGCAGTCTCACTCCGTTCACCCTCTGATGCGACTCTCACCAAAGCTCTCTCAGAGGAGAAAGAAGAAGGTGGTACTTCTGGTGAGAATATTCCCAATACTTCAGCATTTACCACATACACGTCAGGATGGAAAAACCCTGACATTTACGAGTATGTAAACATGATCTCAACACCTACACAGACATGAATATTGGAGGGAAATCATTTTTAGAAATCATTGTAAATACCCTTTAGTTGCAAAACTTCATAAACAGGAAACCTCTAAACTAAAATGCTTTCCATCTGATTTTGAAAATAAACTATAGAGAATTTAGACTCACCTTTAAATGCTCCAGTTTTACTTTTAGAACTTCAACTTCTTTTATTTTTTCTTCAAATTCCTCCACCCCTTGTACGAAATTTGTGAAATTTCCCCATATTTGACCTTAATTGATCAATAAAAAGAAATATGGAGAAATTATGAATAGCTTTCACCCTACAGACTTGACACTATTTCTCTTCTGCCCGCACAGACGTCACCTTTTCAGGTAGTTAAGGGTAATTACGACTAAGCTTATACACAACACTTAAAAAGCCATCACTGATTGTGTTCACTTGGTGCGCAGACTAATCTGTTTCCAATCTTTTTAATCAAACAGAAGATTCGAGGCCTGCCGGAGGGGATGTTGTAAGGAGAAAAAAAAAATCGAAAGCGAGATTATTTTTGGAGAAAAGCAGCTGGATGATCAACTGAAGACAAGCCATATGCAGCGTCTGTGGCTCCTCCTTCCAGATGGAAACAACTTTTCCTCAATAAATTGTGTGTAAAGATGGATAAAAAAACAGAACTGCACTGCCATGACTGCCATGCGTGTTCATGCTGCCTAACGCCACAGTTGTAGCCATGAGGAAGACTCTGGTAGCGCTGCCTTGAAATGAGATTGGCGACAAAACACAAGTTGTAAATAATTTTTCAGCAAGTTCTTTATGATCAGCAGTGATACCAAATAAAGAGCATTTAGGAAAAATATAATTAAGGCAAAGAAAAGGTGAATTCAATGTTAATGTATATTTTTTGTGACAAAACTGTCATGTTATTAAAAAAAAATGACAATTTATGTTTGGTGGCTCTCTCAGCACATGTTTACGACAAAGTGTCCAGACAAACACGAGAGGAGAAATTTGGCAACACAGGGACTCTCAAGTGCCTTAGAGAAAGTTGATCGCCACCTACAGTTAGAAACATTTCGCCTCTGCTCCAATGCTGCCAAACCCCATGCGGTTCCCTCTGGTTTGTTTTATGAATCTTTCCCGCTTATTCGTCGTCGTCCTCCTCAGAGTCACCGTCCTTCCGTGTGGGAAGCGAGTTCCTGATTGATGACATCAACTTGTCTTCTATTTGTTTCCTCGGGTTCTCCTCCAATTCTGTCTTCACCGCCCCGGATTCAGAAAGCCTCCACTCCAGCTCTGGATGAATTACAAAAAAACACAACATGTGATGGGACATGTCACAGGATAGGCTCCGGCAGCCCCGTGACCCCGAAAGGGAACAAATGGATTAGAAACTAAATGAATGAACAAATATTAAACGCACTTTCTGCGTAAAAAGCAAGACAAATTTTCTAGAATTATCCACATTTAAATTGAACATGTCCTAAAATAATGAGAAAATTATATTTAATGACACGTTTTTTAAATAAACCAAGTTGCGAAACGTTAAAAGGACATTTGGCAAAATCCCAAACTAAGGTTACAAAACTCAAAAGTCTTTAAACTTTGTTTATATAGAAAAACTGACATGACAATTAGCATAATCACCAAAGCGGTGAGTTTTAATCACAGATGTTTGACATCCCACAAAAGGCTCACACATAAACAATATTCTGAGAAATATTTGGAGGAAATAACCATTGATGAGAGCTGTGGCAGTGTTTTAGCAACGGCTTACCTTCCACTTTGAGGTTCATGCCTCCAAACACCAGAGGACCGATGAACTGCGCCTTCATCTCCCCTTCAAAGTAGACGAATATAGTGGGCAGGTTGCGGTCGGGGTAGTTTGGGATGCAAGTGGTGGAGATGGACTTGAGGAACTTTGTCTGGGGAAATTTCCGGGCCAGCATGTTTAGGTGTTGATTGATGAGGGTGCAGAGGGGGATGCTGGAGGAGAAAAAAAAAGAAATGGCTGATGTTGAACACAATTAGACCAACAATGGAATTTTTTTTTAAAAAAAGGAAAAGAAATGCTGTTTAGATGCAGAATTATTCATAATTGGATAAAAAGATCAACGTCTAATATTACTTTACTGTCAATATAATGATTCCCAAATACAACAACGATGCAAAATCGAAAAGATGTTTGAGCGTTTAGTTTCTAAAACAGTTTTAACACATAATGGGTAGTAAAAAAAAAAGGATTATCGTATTTTCCGGACTATAAGTCGCCCTTTTTTTCATAGTTTGGCAAGGGGTGCGACTTATACTCCACAGCGACTTATATTAGAAATAAATTTAAATAAATCCATTGTTAACCCTCCTGTTATGTTCATTTGTGAGGAACAGAGATGATGTTCCCGGGTCAATTTGATGTATGAGGTATGTTAAGTGACTCAGAGAATCAGCAAACTTTTTTTTAAAATAAGATCTTGAAGGCTAAAAACATAATATTCTATTTTACAAGCATTTCATAGATTCAGACATGCAATAAAAATGACAACTGTTTCTACAAATACAGGATGAAAACAGAGTATTAGTTGGCCAATGATGCTTCAGGAAAGTAATAAATAAATAAGTATGAGAAAGAATTACTGTGAAATTATGAGATAAACAGTCTGCTATGATTGTGTCATATCAGTTTGTGCAAATTATTAGTTCTTGGTCTCAGATTTTGTCAAATAAATTTCCCGTCAAAATGCGACTTATAGTCCAGTGCGACTTATCTGTGTTTTTTTCTACTTTATAATGCATTTTTGGGCTGGTGCGACTTCGGAGTGACTTATAGTCTGCAAAATACGGTATTATTTAAAGACTTATGTTAGCTGGAGCTTTGAAGGCTTTTCCCAAATGTTGCAGCCATCTGTGAGGTTTAGGTAGAGTTTTGATGCGAAGAAGAAACATTATTGAAGGCTCGCACTAAAATACTGTATTTTTACGACTATAGGGCGCCTTACTTAAAAGTCGTAAATTTTCTCCAAAATGTACAGAGCGCCCTTTGGTAAAGAGGACGGAGGAGAGGACAGCATGAGAACGGTAAGGAGGGCAGTGAGGACGTGAAAGAAGACACCCCCCCCCCCCGGACGGAAAAAATGTAAAAATAAATCACAACCAACTCAGTTTTGCTCCTGCTGCCTTTTTTAAAACACACACTAGCATGCATGTTTTGCCAGTATGTTTGAACGTCCTCGCGGCGTGCGTTTTGTAGGTGTTAAATACAGAAAAATCACCCATAACTGAAACTGCGCCCTATGGTCATGAAAATACGGTGTCCTACAAAGAACTTCTAAATATAAGTTTCAAACCATCGGATTTGGTGAAGGTAATCCTGCTAAACCAGTAGCATAACGGATTATGTCTTTGGTTTGAAAGTCTCTCTTCTTTCATTAGAAGCTGAAAAGTCTTATAGAAAAGTCAATCAAACTGTTAAAAATAAGCAAACATCTAAAGCTTAAGCAAACCTTCAAAATGTCTTCTATAAAAAAAACAAAAAGTAAATCTCAACTGAAAAGAGGAAATTACCAAAGTAATTTTACTAGCTAGACAGTGATTACTGCATTTAGACGTTTTACAAACTGGTATTTAACAAGGAAGTACTTTAAGTGTTTCAAATCCAATACTAAAATTGAAAAAGGAATTAAAAAAAAAAGTTTAAAAAAAAGAAAAAATACATTTAAAAAATCCAGTGGCAAATATTCTGAAATTATAATTGGATTTTTTTTAAAGTATTTTTCCAACAGCTTCCAACAATCTAATTTCCCAAATCAAATCTAGCAAAATTCATGTAAGCACTACTGCTTCTTTCTATAGTAAATGTTTGCTTTTTATATCACAAAAGACCAGTTTTTCATTGTTGGCGCGTTTTCGTATGCTAGTGCATTTAATCTCAATCGTCCTTAGCCTTTTCCCAGCATGCATGCGCCTGTGTGTGCTTTCATGAGACCCCCCTCACCCACAGAAATGCCCAGGGGTTTGTTAGTTTTGTTCCCCTGAAGGCCCGTACACACCGGGACGAATATTCGCCAGCGTTTTTCCCACGTTTTTGTGTTCACACCCAGGCCATTTTCGCTGACGATGAGCCGAGCGAACATGCAATTTCATTCCCTGACATTAGATGGCGCTTAAAGTAAAACAGAAATACTCCTGTACACAAGGTGGCGCTGCGCAACTTTACGCTTCTTAAAGTCTCTTTTCACTCAGAAGAAGAGAGCAAGTATTTACGCGATTGTCAGAATCAAACAAAGAAAACATGAATATTTCAAGCACCAGTTGCTCCAACTGCTGCTTGGTTTGGCGATATTTTAGAATGTCCGTCATTATTTCTTCGCGGCAGTGTAGACGCTACTCGGCGTCTGTCTTCTTCGCTGGTATGTGTGCTCAGCAAGGCAGTTTTGTGTTTGAGCGCCCCCAAGTTGTGTTTTACTGTAACTTCAGAAGCTCCAGACACGTGTGCAAAAGCGCCATTCTCATTGGTCGAATAGATTTCGACGCGACGCGTCAAACCAAAAAAACGAACCCGAGGCGTTTTTTAAAAAGTGACGCTTTGACGCGTGGCGTTTTTTCGCGTCGGTGTGCACACTCACATTGGTGCCCTTTGTTTAGTCACGAGACGTTGAACGTCGGCGAAAATCGCCGGCGAAATTCGTCCCAGTGTGAACAGGCCTTGATGCTTTTGCTGGCTTACCCCTGTTTGTAGAGGTGCAGCACCACCCAGATGCCGTCTCCAGCCTTGTTGACCTCTTTGACATAATCCTGTCCAGAGATTTCCCCCAGTTCCCCGAACACGTTCTTTAACTGAGTCGCTTTCCATTCTGCGAGACGCTTCTGTCTGGAAGGAGAGACGGCTTCCATCAGTTCACTTACAGACGGTGGGTCCCAAAGTGCAAACAGCTTCACCCCAAAGGCTCACATGACCGACCCTTTGAGACGGCAGAATTTTTCCAGAGAAGGGTTTTAGTTCAAAAACATTTCAGCAAGTTAACAATTCAAATCACTCAAAGTTCACACAATGAGTGCAAAAGAGACTCTGGCCAATAAAATAATTTGTAATACGGTTAATCACATGTAAAAACAACAAAAAGACAGCTTTAAATAAAAGAGTAGAAATAGATTGGCAACTATATCAAGCCCAACCACGAAACAAAGGAATGCTTTTGACCAACTGATATGATCTGGACCATAAATCCCAGTCTATGAGATGCTGCAATTATTAGCGCTGTGTCAGTCTTAAAGTTTGGTGAAGGCTGCGTGATTCCTGAGACTAACCTGAGATCCGCTCCACCTCTGCTTACCTGTACATCTCAATGGCAGCCTCATCATCCTCACCAAACTCATCTTCATTTTCCTCCAGTTCGTCTAGTGTCATGTTTTCATACGTTTTGACTAGTCAAAGACAAAAAAATAAAAATTAAAAGGGACAAAAATTTTCTGCTGATTATGTTTTGGGAATTAAATGATTATTGTTTGTTGAAAATGTCAGAGAAACATGAATTTAAAGGAGTAGGGTGGTAGTTTAGAAGCATTCTGTGAGATCAAACTATCCTAATTTTAATTTATCTGTCTTACCAACAGACTGTTGCTGCTGCTGGACAGCCAAAGTGTCCTCTTCTTCATCTTTAGGAACCTCTTTGGGGGGAAGAATTCCTTTTTTCCTCAAGATATCATTCCACTCTGTGTCTTCATTTGGATCCTTGAAGAACAAAATGTATATATATGACACATTAACATAGTTTTATACGCCTCTGCTATACGGATTAAACAATTGTTAGAATAAACAGGATATGACATCAAGAAGCGGGTTAAGAAAACTGAACCTTTGCTGCTAATAGTACATATTGTTTATAAATCGTTTTTTTTAAACTAATATGCTAATAAACTAACACACACACAAATCTTAAACTCTTATGGAGGCACTTTTACAAAATGTATTATTTGTACTTCAAACCACGTTTTTGTTTCCAAATTAAACAAATTTGCTAGTATAATGTTGGGGTTCAAATTCAGAGGGGAAAAAGGGGAAATAAAAATTATACAGGAAGATGAGGACACAACGTGTAATTATAACCAGTCTCCATTCAAACCCCTCCTCAAATGTGTTCACAAATAATTAACTCCACTGGTATATTTTAGTGTCACCGCCTCGCTCAGAGACGTACACCAAAGTATTACAGTAAATAAAATAGTTTTACCGACCTGCATTTTTTCAGAGAAAATCAAACCACGGCTGTTCTCCCAAAAACGGAAGCAGAAGGAAAGCAGTGACGGCGATTCCGGCAGAAACAACAGCCTAACATTTCTTAGGAGACTAAAGATAACCATATAATAAATTCAGCTCGTGTGTAATATTTTCATTAAAATGTTTTATTCTTTTTATTACTTTTTCCCCCCAGAAAAAAACCTTTTAAACACATTTTAAAACGCTAGGAACTAATCCTTCGCAGGTACGACAATAATAAATGTGACAACAACTTCCTGTGGACTCGATATGACCATTTAAGGAAGGGGAGCGGAGCATTTCGTTCTACTCAGAACAGGTGCTGCAAAAACGCACGCATGCGCACAGAGTCGTGTAAACTATATGAACGTCTAAATGTTATCAGCACAATTATTTTACAAAGCAAATAAAAACAACAACTTTGTCCTCTACTATTTCATATATTTCTTTTACTATATACATTTTGCAATTTTATTTATTGAAAAAGTAAATTTATGAACCAATGTAAAATCTGCATCAAGTTAAAAATGTGTAATATTGTTGCACTGGTCCATGTTAAAATGTTTAGTTCTGTTCCAAAATGCGATTGTGTTTGATAAATTTCTTTGTGTTCTGGGAATAATAATCTGGGTAGTGTGTTTAAAACGGAGAATATCTGTCAAAAAGAAAATAATTGTTAGAACTAAAAAGGAGAAGACCCGGTTTAAGAACGAGATACCAATTGTGATCTGGATCAAGTTATCCAGGTCACAAAGAAAGGGTTTTCTCGATGTGATGTACATTGATGACAGCACTTTGAAATGCAAAGAGAAGAATTTCTATTCAAACATTTTTGAAAACCTTCAGTGAAGAGGAAAAGTTTAACCCACCGCGTTGATACCATTAGTCAGCTGAACACACCACACAACATTAGTCAGTGTTAAATGTGAAAATCTGGTTTGTAAAGTAACACATTTGCTGTTCTCCTCAGATGTGAAGAGATTTTAGCGAGTTTAAGCAGATTGCACTGAGTTTCCGGAAGCTAAACCATCCACATGAGACCTCACATGTGACCACAATGAACAAAGACTTTAGAACCGTTTGGCTGATCCATGGACATGTACAAACTTGTCCTTGGTTTGCTAAGATGAAAAATCACAGGTCACTGAACCCATGAAGGTGGTTCAGGAGCTTGAAAAACCGGAAATGGCCCACCTCTTTGAACTGAAGACAGCTTTTGGACCACATTGCACACAACGTCATCCTTATTTTTATTTTTTATTTTATCATTTCCAGCATCGTTAAGTCCTGTGATGCTTTCTTTTAAGAAAATACATGAGGGGAAAAAATGCAATAGTATGACAATTTTTTGAGTTATTTGTTAAATTGCATGTTTGTGCTGCTCTGTTTAAAAAATTCTCTAAGTTGCTGCCCCAGTAATTGTAGTAAGAAGCCTTAACAATCATAACATTTCCTAAAACTCTTTCCTGCCCACCTTCCCAAATGACACAATTATAAAGTTGTTTAAACCTCAGAAGACTAAATATAAAACCATGTTTATTCAGTAAACCAACTAATATTGTAGACAAGAGAAAAGGAAACAAACCGATTTGCTTGTTTTACATGTTGCAATCAAACAAGCCTTTGTTCTCGCACATCACGTTCCTGACCAGAAACTAAATTCAGAATGACTGAGCAGGCTAGGCTAAATAAAGACCCCAGAGTTCACGAATGTAGAAAAGATTTGTGCTTTGAGATGAGATGTTGCTGTTGCCATGGCAACAGGAGAAAACTTATCTTTCAAGACTTACAACAGGCCGCACAACATTTCCTCTGAAGGTATAAATCACAAGAAACAAAGCAGATGCCTCTTGAGCTTGCATAAGGTTGCTTTGCTTTTCCCGACATCTAGCGTCATTCAAAAACATACAACCCTCAGATATAATGATGGACATGTGGCCAGACTGTGGTGGTTCAGACGTGTCCAGAGGAGAGACAGTGGCTGTAGGTATTGATGGAAGGATGCTGAGTCTAGAGCTGCCAGGCTACTGGTCTGGAGGAAGACCAAAGAGGAGCTTTATGGACGCAGTGAAGGAAGACATGAAGGTGTTAGAGGAGAGGATGCAGACGATGGGGTTATTGAAGGATGCTGATTCGCTGTGGCGACCCCTCTGAAGGGAAAATCCGAAACGAAAAGGTGAAAATTAAAGTTTTCAACGACTACTTTTTTCAATTTGATTGTCGTTTTGGCTACAGCTTTGAGGGATCGCCACGGCAAATCGCACCATGATTCACAAACCTGACTTGGCTTCAGTTCTGCCCTTACTCAGCCAACTCTCCGAACTGACCTGGACTTGGGACCAGCACAAGAAACATTATAAATTACAGTAACAGAGCACTTGGTGGTTCCATTGTAAGAGAACTAACCAAGCCCTACTTTTCTGAGCTTCCTTGATGGTGCATGTCCAGGACGGCATGGCCATATTCATTTTAATTTTTGTCATCAATAAATGTTTTTAATGAAATTATTTTGTGTAAAATAATTTATGTCCTATAGGTAATATAAAAGGAATGAAGCTGGAACAATTTAAGATAAAAAGTTAAGTCTTTTTCTTTTTTTAATCATTCCCTTTTCTTTCTAACTGATCAACAAATGCATAATTTAAAGTTAACATAACATGATATTCATTTGATATTGTTATAGAATGTATTTTTAGATAAGCTTTGGTTTAAATTGTAATTTTTGAGCTGGTAAACAGTAACCAAATCTTCTTTTTATTTTTTAATAGTTTTGATGATTAACGTTTTACTTAAAATTGATGATCCCCCCAAACGAGTTTCAGATTTTAAATTCCAGAGTAAAATGTAAAAAAAAAAAAAGATTTGGAAGCGGAAGTGTAAGCTGACGAAACCTGGAAGAAAATAGAGGAGATTCAGTGACAGAGCTCTCACTCTGAGTTTTTCTACACATACCTTTTAACTCTTTAAAATAAAGTAATTTTAATTGAAAAAAAAAACTCAAGATCTGTAATTTTTTAAGACTCAAAGAGGCTTAATTTGATATTATATGCAGTTAAATTAGAATTCTTTTTTTTTTTTTTAAAGAAAAATGGTTTAGAAAACAAGCAAACATCACATCTACTTTAATGCGCATAGAATCAGACTGTATCCTTGCAGCTATAAATGCATTTTACTACCTAACAAACGGAAGACTAATCAAAGAAATAATACGTTTTCATTAAGAATTCTAAATCTGAATTTACATAAATAACACACGTAAACTTAATTCTTGTTAAAATAAAAAATAAGTACATGACTGAAAGAAATAAAAAAATATATATTTGTATCTGCCTAATTCTACGTCAACTTGTGACACTAATAAAATGTGCAGCTACAAAATTATAAATAAATGATTGGATGTGATATAGTATTTCCGTTTAACAGGAGAAGCTTATGGATGAATTTCATGTAAAAATGAAAGTGATAAAAATTAAGAAAAGAAATCTGTGAGTAAAGTAATACATTATATTTATTTATTGTATTTTTCTTCAAGTGGTTTACAAAATAGCAACTCCTCAATTCAGCTCCAGAGCGGACGTTCGTTTGTCTAGACGATCTTTGTGTGGTGTGTTCAGCTGCTGTAAATCAGACGCGTTTTCCTCCAAACAGCGGACGTGAAGGGGAAGTCCGAAGCCTGCTTCAGGAAACTGGGGGCCGGATAAGCATGGACAAACCAGAAAACCCACCGCTGTAGAGTCGACCAGGTCGGCCCGGGACCCGGAGGAGGACGGGCGGAGACGCTTCCACGGCGCGACACGGACAGAGGGCAGCCGCCGGTCCCTCCCTCCCTCCCACAGCTGGAAGAAAGAAGAAAATGTGGCTGAACCCGGAGGAAGTCCTGCTGAAAAATGCTCTAAAGCTTTGGGTGACGGAGAGGAGCAACGACTTCTTCGTCCTGCAGAGGAGGAGAGGCCATGGAGAGGCTACGAGCAGGATCACAGGTAAACGGGTCAACGGTGTCTGTGACATTATAACAACAGGCGCGCGCGCGCCAGCGTTGTTTGGTGAGCGACATCAGCTGTTGGGGGGGAAACCACCAAACTGGAAACACAAGAAAGTTAGCTGCAGATAATATCAGGATGGAACCCAAAATATTTAATTCACTGCATACCTGAGCTAGAAAATATAATTTAGGTCTAAACAACTAGTTTGAAAATGAAAAAAAAAAAAGTGGGAAGTGAAACTCTCGACTCGAGCATGTAACAGTTATAATAAATTCATATGTGCTTGAAGGGGAAAGTACTCACAAATTCTATTGTATTTTTTTTCAATATGCAAGTTTTTGAGGTCCTCCAGATCCACAGAAGACTGTGACGTCACTAATCTAAACCCTAACTAGATTATGTAAAGATTTGTTTGCAGCACTTTTTAAATTTATATCACAATCTGACTGTAATGAGCAATGGTTTAAGAAAGAAAAGAGAGACTTGTTTTTCATTTTTACATTTCAAAATAAATGTAGTATACTAGTTTTTGAACCGTAGATTTGCAAACGTGCAAAGGTTTGCGCTCAAGTGGCTGAAACCTTTGTTTATCGTGTTTTTTTTTTACTTAATCATTATTATCATGTAATACATGAAGGCATTAATATCATGGATTGTTGCTTAATTGTCAAATTTGTAGCTGAGTTTGATGTGTTTTTACAAAGGAACAGAAGTATTTTGGTTTAGTTTATTTCTTAAATATAAAAATAGCAGATAAATCCATCCCCTCACTGATAACAATAATCATTCATGCAATCCTTTTCAGTTAAGGGAATAAAGAGTCTTCATTTGACAGAACTGAAGAAAATAACACACTTGAAGAAGCTGTGGCTTTTTAACGCCTACTCCTTCATACAACTTTGACACAAACAATAAAAAAACGTATTATGCTGGCGTTCCATTCATTGGTCAAACCGTCTGTTTTCTCCACCTGCTGGCTCCTTTTCAGGTGGGGCTACCAGAAAGGCGGGGTTCACCCTGGACGGGTCGCCAGCCCGTCGCAGGTTGGTGACCTGTCAATCACCATCAAAGAGGCTGAATTAAAAAAAATGGAATAAGAAAATGATATAGCGTCCGTGTAGGCTTACATAAATAAATTAAATGCTATTTGTTTTTATTCCAGAAGTTGTAAAAAAAAATTACCTTAGAAGTTAAAAGTAAAGTTTTGGATTTTTTACTTATGTAAAAATACAGAGAAAAATGGGGGGAAAAACACCTAATTATTTAAAATAATCTCAAATCCAAAGAAATCTGCAAGCTTTGGTTATTTCTGGTGACACTTAAGCAGAACCTTTTTAATCA
Source organism: Oryzias sinensis (assembly GCA_037389245.1). Taxonomy (NCBI): domain Eukaryota; kingdom Metazoa; phylum Chordata; class Actinopteri; order Beloniformes; family Adrianichthyidae; genus Oryzias; species Oryzias sinensis. Next base: position 8,088,818 of record CM074501.1, on the reverse strand, counting down.
ACCATTACAAGTCTCATTGCTGGACTTGTTTGCTATTTTTTAAGGGAAATGCCACCGATCGATGGTGGTTGATCAGGGATAGAAGTTGGAGCAACCACTCCATAACAAACAAACAAACAAACAAACAAAAACAGGTTTTCTTAAAGAGCATGCAAAGGTGTCTGTTTGTTGCAGCTGTGGTCTGGTTGACTGATTCCCACTGCTGTGAGTAACAATGAAGCCTGTTTGGCTGCTTCCTCTAACTGATTTCCTCATTGTCTTGTTTTTAAACAAGACAATGCATCGTGGGACATGGGTATAAACGATGTGAACACTTTTAGGACAGACATTTTATCACTCCCTTTGTTGGAGTGATACCATTTTTTTGAATTTTTCTTAACAAAATATATTTTTTATTTGACCACATTTAAGGATTTCCGTTGTTAGATAGGATTACAATTGAAGAAGATGTGAAGATTTGCTCTATCTGCTGCCATCATCCATTATATAAGTGCACGTTTTGGCTAATGTGGCATGATTGCATGTCCATTTCTGCCTTTGTGCGCACAGTAGTGACGGCTGAAGTTACCTGAACAACCCGCTGAACAATCCCGTTATCTGGTTTCCATGTTTTGTTCCACCTTCTGGTGGAGAAAGCAGCTCAGGGCTGTTCTCATGCAGCAGCAGAGCAGGAGAATCCTTGCTACAGTTTGTTCTGAGTGTTTGTTCCCGCTGTTGTCATAGCAGGAGTGGTGGGGTGTCAGGGTAATGGCATTCAACATGAAATATTTCTTTGAGAAACAGTGAGGTTGTCAGGGAAAATTAACTTAATGTTTTCTTTGGTTATTATCTGTTAAGCAAGCACCAAAGCTTTAATTAAGTAAAAACCTCCAGGAAACACAACTTTAGCTCGAATATATCTGTTTTTTAGATTTTCCTGTTTAGCATTGAATCAAATTCCTATAGTATTTTCATTGATGAATAATAAATGATTCATTACATAATCTGTGCGACAGATCACTGTAGATCTGAAGTTGATATTGAGGACGTGTGGTCTAAAGATTGTCTACCTTGATAACAGAGAGATCTGTCATCGAGCTACAGATGTCTGAAACAGGCCAAGGTGCAAAATGATCGTTTGTTTTGGTTAAAAATAAATGAATAACTAAAAGATGTGTGTCGTCGGCAAAGAAACTGTAAGAAAAACCATGTTAGCGAGTGATGGAGCTCACAAACCTGGTTTAGGTTGTAGAAATAAAGGGATCTGAGAACAGAGCCATGTGGAACACCAGCTGGGATTGCAGGTGGGAGAGTTGGATTTCCTCTTGCAGGGATTTAAAGAAAAAAATGGTTTGCCTTGATGAATAGGATTCAAACCAGTTCAGATCTGTGGTCGAGATGCCGATGAAAAAACACTTATGTAAAAGGATTCAAGACATATCATGTCTAGCCTCTGTTAGAAAATACAGAATTTTGCAGCTTTAGCAGGGCCAGTTGATCCTACAACATGGAAAAGAGGCCATTATGTACCAACAAAAAAAGATGACTGGTTGATAATTGTTATGTACATAGTGCATGCAGAAGAACAAGTGATCCACTCCCACTCTACTCAATAAAACCAGCTGTGATGAAGAAGGAATCTAGACAGGGTTAAAAAATAAAGTTTGAAAAGTGGAAATTATTAAAACTAGTGTATGACAAACAATATCACAACTATCTTTCTGAGGTTGTTTATAAGAAAACAGAGACATAAATTAGATTTTGTGCCAAAAACAATATTTTATTACACTATTAAAATGATGATGACACGTTTTTGGCATCAAATCTTTTCCAACATATAGATCATAGTTAACCTTTAGATAAATTACCTGTTGGGGCTTTCAGATGTTTATTTCTGTTGCTTATCAGTGTTCCAACATTTGCAGACTAATGGATCAAGACTGTTTTCTTTTTTTGGAGGAAAGGTTACCAGAGAAAGTCTATTCTTTGGGTTTATGGTGACGGATGGTTTTGTGTTGCCAGGCTGCCGGGTTTGCAACGTCGAGCAGGTTGACTTTGAGACTTCAGAAGTGGTTTCTTCTTGGCAGAGAGGCAGACGATGCTGCTAGAAGAAACTTTAAACCTCCCTACCTGCTGGGGGATTTTCTAATGCAGGTATTGACAAATGTGGCTTGATTATAGTGCATAAAACACTGCATAAAAAAATAAAAAAATAAAATAACACAACTTCACAACTTGACCAGTTGTACCTTTCAAATATGTTTTTTCATTTGGTGCAGATTTTCCAGTTGCCTTTGAATCGCCATCTCAAGGAGCCTCTGCTGTCCTCTAGTTTGAGCGACTTTATAGATGCTAATTATGACACTTCACTTTCATTTTTCAGAATAGGAAGTGAGACTGCAGCTTAAACACAATTTCTAACTCTTTAGCTACACTAAACGCACGTCCTTGAACGGAAGGCCGTAGTGTTTACACGGGACAGGCAGGAAGGGGCTTCTTCTTCTTTTTCTACTGTTTACTAGCACCACCTACAGTTCAGGGCTCCAGACTAACTTATTTCACTGGGAGCACTGTGGCCCCTAAATGAAAATTTTAGGGGCACAACTAGAAAATTTAGGTCACATACCGTAAATCAACATGCTAACCAAATCTACTAATTTCCACTGTATTACTAATAATACAGTGATGCAACAAGGTAAACTGACAGCACCATCGCTGTCATGACGGTACAAATAGTAAAAAAACTACAATACATTCAGAATGAAGAAAAAAGGGCTTAGTAAGAGAAAAGCTCCAAAACTGATTGAAATTTATGTTGGTGACACCAGATAAGTGCAGCCAAGATGCACAATAAGCGTGTTTGAGATCACCCAGGTGGAGGAAACGCTGAGCAGATCACCTGGTGTGTGACGTATCTTTTTTCTCCAACATCACCTGTCAATCATCACAAAAATATCACGAGAAAGGGGCGGGAGCAAGGCCCCAACCTACGTGAACACAGCTGGAAATTTAGTAATGTGCTGACTGAAAGTGGCCCTGATGACTACAAAACAATGCATTATGGGACATGTGTCCTCATGGGTTTTTGTAGTTGGGTGATCAATTAAAATAGTTTAAATGAATTGATTAAAAAAAGGCTACATACATTACAAAACATTCAAATCAATATAAAAGATATAATAACACAGATCATACTAAGGGGAAGAGGCATATTAAAACTAAATTGAATGTTAAGGACAACTCCAACTTCCTGTTCTCACTCAGTCTCGCTGCCCCTCCCCCGCGTGTGCGCTCACGTCTCATTGATCATTTCATTGATCATTGACGTTCCCCTTTTATAAAAAAAATACGGAGGGTGGGGGGGGCAAATTTACCGGTCGCACATGTGCCACTGGATGTAAAATTCAGTCGCACACTCTCAAATTTTGGTCGCAAAATGCGACCATTTGCAGTCTGGAGCCCTGTTGGAAGAGGCTTGGTGCAAACTGTGCAAGCGGTGCAAATCTCATGAATCTCGTTCCAGGCTGTTTTTCCCCACAGCTCTATTCCGATACATTAAAGACTTCCAGAATTCCAGCAGGGCACAAACCGCAACTGTTAACTTCTCCCCCATGATCAATTTACAAACGGTTGGCCCTTCAGTGAATAAAAAGGGACGCCATTCATACGTCACTACCAAATCCGAACCCCTGATTGGTCAAAGTTCCAGCTGGTTTAACTTTCAACGCACGTTTTTGCATGTAGAGCCCCAAAATGGTTGTTAAAAACTTGCGTCGTGACGCATGAACAAGAGTTTTAAATGCAGATGCCCGAAATGCGCGTACAAACGTTTTTATAGACTTTTCATTAAAAGTGGCTGCTTAAACGCGCGTCCCGGAGGGTGGTGTGAACGCAGCTTTCTCTTTTTATCTTACAGTTAGGTAGTTTTCACCTGGAAGTTGCTAAATTTTCAGATTATTAATATTATTTTTTTAGTAGTTTTAACATTTCATAGTGAAATTTGACTTGAATTATAATCATGCAGTTTAAACGGTATTCATTATATGACTGCAGCATTAAGACCTTTGTTCCTGTGTGCAGCTGCAACCTTTAGTCTCTTTTATGGCTGCTTTCTTTTCCCTGTCAGCCCACTGTCACTAAGATGAACCAACAGAGCTAACAGCAAATATATTTTGAAAAACAGTGGATAAGAGAGGGTCTTTTGAAACCTTATGGAAACGTATTTATGCCTAAAGAACCTTTTGACCAAAACTTATCCCTTAATTTTCAGTTTGGCACCAAGACGTCTGAAATGTAACCCATATTAAAAACTGAATCCTAAGGCATAAAGCGTCATTGCTCTCGGATCACAGGAGATTGCTAAAGAACTTTTGCGCTTTTACTTGCATGCATATAAAAGGAGATGGACTTTGAGATGACAGTCTATTTCGTGCTATTATATGATTTTGTCCATGCTGAGCTCATTATTTTTCCATGTCGGTCAAAGTCTTCCTTATTGATGAGCTCAAAGGCCTCCTAAAGTCGTGGAGCTTGGAGAAACCAATCAGTCCAACAACCAAAAATCTGTCACTCTGAAATGTTTCCACACTGACAAGAAGCGCGTTTGGGTTTATATTTTAAAACTCTTTGGAGCAGATCTTCTCTGGTTTAGGTTATTTGGTGTCTTTTAACTTCAGTTGTTGAGTTTTGCTTTTCTGCTTCTATTTACTTGACCTTTATCTTTCACTGGGGGATAATTGAAATTGCTTAAGTTCATGCTGAGCTGATTGCAGCTGGAGAAAACAGATAAAAGTCACTGATTCCACAAACTGTCCTACAAGCTGACAGAGATCTGCAATGTTTATCAAATATACATTTTAAACTGTAAGAGACGGAATGAAAAAAAAAAAAAGCCAGGACATTATTTTGTTTGATTTTTTTTAAAGACCCATTCCAGCGAAAAGTGTGTTTTTGGCATTTTTTATGTTATTGGAGCATTTTTCTCATGATGGAGGACTTGTATAAGTAAAATTATACCCCAAAACTGCATTTTCTGAGTAATGTTTTTAATTCAATCGTTGTGAATTGTAAGCAGTTGAAAAAATTCCGTTTTAAAAAGCTCGTAGTTGATACATACAAACTATCGGCACGATATGAGGAAAACTTGCGATATTAGTGGTTGATATTGCGATGACGATATAACTTGTGGTATATGAACATATAGCAAAACAACCAAAAACATCATTTCCATTTCACTGCAACAGTTTAAAAATTACACTCCAAATGACCCTCACCTACAAAAGGTGACGAACATCTGACATAAAAGGGCTCCATCCGATTGGTCTATAATGCAAAGGAGTCAATCTGATTGGTCAAATACATAAAGGGATTTGTTTGTTTCGTTAAATACTTCAAGCTGCCATAAGATTGTTTTAGCATATTTAAGGTAAGCATTTATTGGGATCTTCGCTGTCTTTTGCGATATGCATTGTGCACAGCTTGACATTGCTATAACAATAAAATTGCAATATATTGTGCAGGCGAGCTCCCTGCTCTGCTGTATTTTTAATGCATCCACTTGTATGTGTGGCACCCCTGAAGAAGGCAAAACTTCCTGTTTTGGCAAGTTTATTTGCTCCGAACTGAGTGTATTTGTTTTTACTTTCCTCAGATGCAGCTGAAGAAAAAAAAATGCACCTCTCACAAGCAATCAAAGCAAGAATAATGCACAAAACAATACAATCAGCAGCTTTACATTCAAGACGTATGAAACTTGGGACAATTAGACATTAAATCAAACATTGCTTGAAAGGGAGTGGAAGGAGGCAAACTAATATAATCCCATCCCTGTATTACCGTAACTATTTTCATTACATGATTTATCTTTATCCGGTTCATAACTTTTTTATCTGATATCTATGCCTCACCAACACAGTTTCAGGTCATGATAAACAGGTGGGTTGAATGAATGTGTGCTTCTTAGAGTGTACATTGAATGCTCCAGCAAAGGCAGGAGGCCCAGCACCCCACACAACCCAGAGTCAGGGGCAGACAGCACAACAGCCCGGCTTTTGGCTAAAAAACAGCATAATCATGATTAAAATACCACTGGGAACACTATTGCAACACATAAAAATATGATTAAATTCAAGTTGAATCAGCACTCATTCCAGGTTAAATGCACTCTGAAGTAGTCCTGTGTCTTTATCAGCTGTCCAAGTTTGATCGTCATTGATGGGAACATGCACACGCAACTTTTCCATGACATCCATAGAGTCTGCACTTTTTAATCTATGTCTTTGAAGTGGTAAATAAATAGTCTGTACTTGTATAGCACTTTTAAACCCGTCTCAAAGGCCCAAGGTGCTTTACAGTCCCACACACAGTCACACACTAAACCCAACTTTCCACCAGAGGCAAGATTGGGTTCAGTGTCTTGCCCAAGGACACTTGGACATATGGGCTGATATCCCATCAAGGCGGGAATCGAAACGGAAATCTTCTAACCGGAGTTGACCGCCCTAGCACTGCACCACGGACGCCCAGAAATTGATTTTGAATTTGCTTTAAAATAAAAATCAAACAGAAATATAATTCAGTAACTTTTGCTACTTTCGATGTTTACCCTTAACAGAAAAAGGAGTGTAGCATTTCCCTTTTTTTAAAATTTCTGCTGCACTAGAAAATGCATAAAAGCTGTTTTTCATTGCTATCAGAAGGAGTAATGTAGCTGTCATTTAAAAAGTTTTTTTTTTTTTCTATTTTACAGGTCTTCTGGTGGGGGCTCTCGACACAGTGCTGGACTCCAATGCCAGAATCACTCCCTTTCGGATCCTTCTCCAGGTTCCTGGCTCCCAAATCAGCTGGGTCATTGCTAGTGGTATGATAAAGCACCAAATGTTTTAAGTTGATCTAGAAATGTCTGTTTTGCTGCCCCATGTGGCATAATGTCCTCATCATTATGTTCATCAGGGGCTGCTGTAGAGGAGGTGAACAAGCACTGGGATTGGCTGGTCCATAATTTGCTGCACTCTCTGTCTGTGTTTGAGAACAAGGAAGATGCTGCCAGCTTTGTCAGAGGAAAAGTCAAGGTTTGAAATCCACCAGAGCACGACTAAAAAACGCAACTGAACCAGCAATGATTGTTCTGAACGTCTAAAAACTTTGTTTCCTACTTTGAGGATTAGGAAACGTTTTTTTGCTGCATTTTATAAATGGATTGATCGGTTCCGTCTCCTGTAGGGCCTCATTGCAGAGGAGGTTCGGGGCCGCCAGGCTGCTCAAGAGGAGGATCCCCAGAAGTTTAGGGAAGCACTCCGAAAGTTTGAACTGCACTTTGGTCTCCCTTCATCAGAGAAACTGGTGACGTACTACTCCTGCTGCTGCTGGAAGGCCCACGTGCCTCGCCAAGGATTCCTCTACCTCAGCACCAACCACATGGCGTTCTATTCCTTCCTGCTGGGGAAGGAAGGTCTGTACACCAAAGTGAGGGACGTTATTTTCAAGCAAAGGTCCCTTTTAATTTAAGCATCAACCTTCTGACATGTCTTTTGTTTTTATATTCACTGGAAAAAAGCTGCAAATTCAACTTCATCTTTACTCCTAATTTGGTGTGATATTTACATAAACAGATGTATTTTGTCCCTCTTGTTGTTTTCTTCAGTGAAGTTTGTCATCCCTTGGGCGGAGGTCACACGGTTGGAGCGGGTCTCCACCGGTAAATTGACTGAAGCTATCCGGGTCAGCACTCGAGTGCGGCAGAGGGAGTTCTCCATGTTCCTAAACCTGGACGAGACTTTTGGGGTCATAGGTCAGCTGGCTGACATTGCCCTGAGGCGGCTGCTGGACAGCGAAGGTTTGGAGCTGGACCGAGTCCTGCAGCAGCCGGCACGCATCACCAAGAGGTCAGCAATGCAACTTTACTCCAACTTGTGTTTTTATTCATCTCATTTCAAGTCAGGATTCCAAATTATTCCCCCAAAATAACTTTAATTCTAAAATAGCTTGAAAAACTTGCTGGAAACTTTCTGTTACATTGACAGTGTGTTCATTTTTTAAGGGACTTAATAAAGAAATGATTGCTGTCAAGACAAATAAATGCTGCTTAACTCAGAACACATCGCTTCCAATTCCTATGTAATACAAAGCATTCATTATTTAAATTACCGGTAATTTTATTTTTTCCAAACCACTTAATTATTTTTATTTGCAAAAAATTAAAATAGGATACAGAATTTCCCATTTCCTAGTTCTTACAAACTGTAATGATCTTCTTATCATTGTTCCCAAACCAGACTCCTTCCAGCCCCTGGCTGCTCCTAAAATATCTGTTTGTATAAAGTATGACCAGAACCGATGATACAAGGCTTCACATACTCTGGGAACAGGTTAGACTTTCTGCGATGCGAACCAGGCTTCTGCCTAGGTTGTACGCAAGACCAGACGGCCCTTAATACGAGGCCCGAGACCCCAAATTCCCAGAGCATCTCCCATAGAACACAGCGGGGGGTCAAGAGTGAAGGCTTGACCTCACTCATGAACTGTCATGAGGTCGCACTGTTCCTCAGAGGTGCAACGAGCGGATGAAGTTTCCCCTCCATTATCTTGAAGCAGAAATTTCATGTAGAATATCTAAATGTCTAAAAAAAAACACATAATTTCCCAAGAGTCTCCAACTTTTATGTGCGATTACATGTCCTCATTTGCTTTTATGTCACATAAACGATAAAATGTACCGTTCTTTCACTTGATGCTCTTTGAATTAGACGAAGACATTAAAAGTCAAAATGCAGTGGACACAAACCACAACGACTGAGACGAGGATTAAAAAAAGCTTTTCTAAACAAGAAGTGACCTGCTAGAACTCTGTGTTGCATTCATGTAAGACAGACGATAAGCAACATAAAACCCAGCTGCTTGTTGTACTAGAAACATGTTAACAGACAATTATTACAAAAAACGATATTGTAATACATTCTTTCCAAAGTGTTCTCTGATGTTACAAGTGAAGAAAACGTGAACTAAAGATGCTGGAACCTGCTCTGTTCCACCCCAGGGTCCTGGAGGAGCAGGCTTTAAGGGAGTACGTCTTGGCTCTGTTTCGGCTTCCTCGTGCAGAGAAGCTCCACGAGCTGGCCTCGTGCTCCGTGTGGACGCCGCACGCCCGCTGCCACACAGCCGGGACTCTCTACACCACGGATAGTTATCTGTGTTTCTCCAGCAGAGAGGAGGGCAGCTGCACTCTCCTCATCCCCCTCTCAGAGGTACACGACTCTGCTGGGATTTATTGAAAGTTCAAGAAACTCTAATTTCATTGGTCCTTTCAGAGTGACGCTGTGACAAAAAAATGTGTTCTTGATCCTGTGTTTACTGTAAATAGGTCTGAAATGTAATTATACTGCATATTTAAAAGCAGAGTAACTTAATTTTAGTGAATTTTTTGTACCTTCGCTTTTAGGTCCAGATCTTTTTTACATTTAAAAAAAAAAGTAACCTATATTTGTCCAGGCAAGACAGATAAAGAACAAGATTCTTATTTTCAGCTGGGGTCTGGCAAAAGATAACATAAAGATAAAGATACTTTATTAATCCCAGCTTGGGAAATTCGGTTGTTGCAGCGACTGTGTACAGGCTTAGTAACAAACAAACAAGAATGACAATGAGGAAAGGCAAGACCTTCTGAGGAAAGACAGCAACAGGCAAACCTTTCCAGTCTCTGGCTGCAGCAGACCGAGAGGACAGAGAACCGAACGATGAGTTTTGACGCCATCTTTGCTCTAAAATCCCAGCATAGAAAGAAAAAAGCAACAAAAAAAATTCTTTCATTTTTCACAAGTAAGGAGTTCCTGCTTTTCAGCTTCATTTGTTTCTTCAGGTTTTGTCCATAGAAAAGGCAGAGAGCACCACCCACCTTCCCAACCCGGTAATCGTAAGTGTTCGGACTAAAAAGGCCTTCCAGCTGATCGACCTGCAGGACAGGGACGAGCTGGTGGAGAGCATGAACTCCAGGCTCCGAGCTCTGCAGTGGAAACTGTCCATGTTTCGCAGAAACAATGATAGCAAGAGGAACCCGGTAAGACAGATTCTTTCAGGATTTTAACATGTAGGGTTGGTGTAATTTAAGAGATTTCCATCTGTATGTAGGCTACTGCTTTATAAAGTCAGGAAGGTCCTTAGCAACCGTTGCTAGTGTCGTTAAGTAAACCTCTAATGACAAAGTACAGGAAACAATTCATTGGCCGTACGTACCGACTTTTCTGACGACTTTGGCCAAATCTGACAGACGACAAGATCTAACGACATGACATGGGGAAACGACGTATCTAACGACACTAGGAACGGTTGCTAAGGACTTTCCTGACAACGTAGTGAGATGGCAAGGGGAAAAGAAAATGACAAAGACATGTGGAAAGTTTTAAACATCACAAAGCAAATGCAGAGTAATATTCAAAGAAGCATGGGCACGCAGAAGATATTGCTTAGTGCAAAAACCATGTGTTTATGAGGGGAGATTATATAATAATGTTGAAATGAGCATCATGTTTCCCCCCCACATGGTCTCAGTGCTCTCCAACACCGTACTACACCTTCTATTATGACACTGGATGCTCTGATGAGGAGGAGAAAGAGGAGCAGGTCCTGCGTAACACCGTAAATAGTGAAGCTCTCATGACGGCTTTCAACCAAACCCACCCGGGAACCAACGGCAACAATGTGAGTGGAGTCTCCGTTCTTCTGTGTTGCTTTGTTCTGGGTCATTCAAAGGCCACCATCCGTGTGTTTGTGTCAGAACACGGAGCTGGTGAAGCAGCGACTCTGGGAGGATCATTTCACTGAGTTTGGTCGCGGAGTCCACATGTTTCGAACAGACAAGATCCAGAGGCTGGTCGCCATGGGGATCCCAGAGTCGCTACGAGGGGAGCTGTGGATGACTCTCACTGGTAAAAAAACAAAACAAAAAAAACATACTGTAGTAACATTTTTAAGAAAAATGCATTTCAATTGAAAAATTATTGTTAATTCAGGAGTTGTGTGTGTTTTGTAAAGGGTAACCAAAGAGTAAATCAACTTATTTTTAGCTGTTCAAATGGGTGTTGACTGTTGGTCCTTGCCAAATTTTGACAATTTCAATTAAACTTATTTAGATTTTAGTGTAAAACCGTCTGTGTGCAAACTGTTTTAGCTCTCAGAATGTTGGTCATCTGGAAACATTTGACGTGCCAACTGTGGTCCAAAATGTAGACTTGGAGAAACGCCGGTAGTTAAGCTTCACATCCTCTTGCGTCTGTTTGTTGTGCGTCCCTGTCAGCTAACCCCCCAGCCTCAGTCTTTCATGGTTTATTTTAGTTTGTGACCACTTCCTCAACATGGTGACAGTTCCTCATGTAAAAGCAGCCACAAAGCAATGGTATCCAAACACAAAACTGGTGGTGCTTTCACACTGAGCGTGTGGCGTGCGTTCAGGAAGGCCCTTAAGGCACATTTTTGATGTTTAGCCTATGGTGTTGACACTGGACAAGCAGGGATGGGCTTCTTCTGCTTTTTCTACTGTTTACCAGCACATGTCTTCCACCTGTCGGAAGAGGCTTGGTGGGAAATGTTGAAGAAGTGCAAATCTCCCAAATCTTCTTTTGCAGCTGTGTTCTGTCATAGAAAGACTTCATGGTTAATTGACAAACGTTTGGCACTAATGTCAATTAAAAGTGACGCCACCAAATCCAAGTCCCTGGTTGGTCAAAGTTTACCTTTCAACGTCCAGTTAGTGACTGTGCGTTTTCTATGAAAATGGCTGTTGAACTTTGTGTGTATGCACGTTTACATCGACCTTTCATTGGAAGTGGTCGCTTGAACGCGTTTTGCAGAGGGCGCTTGGAGCGTTAATCATGAGATTGCCTCCTCATTGAATTTTGTCTAACGTTCTGTCTGAATCTTTTCATAAAGACGGAATTGATCTCGGATAACCATCAAGCATTAGAAACCCAACTGCCTCTGTGTTTTGCTTCACCTACAGTAGGGGGTCAGACAGCCGGAAGAGTTTTAGGCGTGAGAGTTCTTCTTTTGGTCTTTGCAGACGCATCGTCTGACCTGGAGTCCCACCAGGGCTACTACAGCAGCCAGTTGCAAAAGTCGATGGGCCATAACAACCTGGCTACTGAGGAGATTGAACGGGACCTGCACCGCTCCCTACCGGACCACCCAGCCTTCCAGAACCCCACCGGCATCGCCGCTCTCAGGCGTGTCCTCACTGCCTACGCCCACCGCAACCCACGGATTGGATACTGTCAGGTAAGGAAGAAAACGCCTGCTCTTGCTTTTTAGAGCTGGAGACCTGTACTAAATGAAAGAAACAAACATTGATTTCATGTTTTTCTTTTTTGTAAGAGTTTCTCTTCTTTTTCTCTAGTCCATGAACATCCTGGCATCAGTGCTTCTGCTTTATGCCAAAGAAGAGGAAGCTTTCTGGCTGCTGGTGGCCATTTGTGAGAGGATGCTGCCTGATTACTTCAACCGCAGGGTTATCGGTGAGAAGCCTTTGTAATTGCGGCTGTATTGTGTAAGGTCTTGTTTTTATTTTATTTTCAATAAATGAAAAAAAAAAGAGGCTTGTTTCTGGTCTCCACATATTAAGGTCTAATTTCCTGTGTTTGTGAGGCTGTTTATTCTTTTAACAAGCAGAGCACACATGAAACAATTTCCTTGTCCGTTTATCGCTGCATGTTTGTGGGCGTTTTTAAAAATACTCAGGATTTTGTTTTGAGACCTGGCCGTGCATCAAAGATCAGAAGTAAACAGTGGCTTTAAAATGAGTACCGTATCATTAATTTTTTTCATCCTTCTTTCTAAGAAGTCAAAGCGACAACATATTAATCCTGAAAAACACTTGAGATAACCTCTATGTTTGAGGTAAAACAAATGATCATGTATTTTTGGATTCATTTGGTTTTAGAACTTTGGTAAAAGCTATGATATGAAGGTTACGCCGCTAATGGTTGCCCACATGCTCACTTTTGGCAGCAACTTGAATAATGAACATCAAAAATGAGCCAAAACCATGAAAATGTACCTCATTAAACTACTTCAAATCTGGAGTCTGCTGCCATCTAGTGCTGAAAAGAAGCAAAGCGATAAAGAATCTGAAGCTACAGACTGTCTATTGGGATTTAAACTTTTGTAGATATTGTATTTTGACTTGTAATTAAATCCATATTAGGCTTAACAACAGAATTTATAGTCTTGTTTAAGTTGCCATCAATTCTGAGCAAAGCTAAGTGGCGGCGCTTTTTATTCTGTCTCTGCAGGAGCCCAGGTGGACCAGTCTGTGTTTGAAGAGCTGATCAGGGAGCGTCTGCCAGAGCTGGCTGAACAAGTGCCTGACGTCTCCACCCTGTCCTCAGTCTCCCTGTCTTGGTTCCTCACGCTATTCCTCAGCGTCCTACCCTTCCAAAGCGCCGTCTGCGTGGTCGACTGCTTCTTCTATCAGGGAATCAAAGCCATCTTTCAGCTGGGTTTAGCTGTGCTGGAGGCCAACGCCGCGCAGCTCTCTGCGTCCAGGGATGACGGACAGGCCCTCATGATTCTTACCAGGTCATTTAATGATACTTTGTGAGGCATGAATCGTGTAAAAGCTAAAGGTTGTATTAGAAATCTCATATTTTATGTTAAAGCATGGTAAAACTTCTTTCTCTGCACCTTCTAGTTTCCTGGACCAGGTTGGAAGTGAAGAGTCGCCTACAACCTCCTCACCTGCAGAGAACACCTCCAACACAGATCAGCCCCCTGCTGGGGTCGTCAACATCACCGACCTCATCAACCAGTCCTTTGAGGTAAGAAACGTGCACAGGGGGGACGTTTTGAGTCTTTTCATTTTTTTTAAATATTGAAACCTGTAACTGAACTGTTGTTTTTGTATCCAATCAGAAATTTGGAGACCTGACGGTGCGCCACATTGAGCGTCTTCGCTGTCTACACAGAATCCAAGTGTTGCAGGCACACGAGGACACCATCAAAGAAAACACAGTAAGGGAAGAAAAAAACACACACTCTACAAAGGAGTTCGTGACAGTAACAGATGTGCAAAAGCCGAGGATCTTCTCTTTATCTGAGAAAGTTAGTGAGCTCCTTTGTAGACTGTGGCATTCGCGTTTCTTTTTTAACCTCTTAAAGTTCCGATCTCCTTTTGATCTGCTGTAAAAGCGTTCCCAGCGGTCTTATATTTAGGATGATGGCGCTTTTTGCCAGTATCGTTTTCTAGGACACCGTGTCTGCAGAGCAGCAGGAGGAGAATCTTGCCTCTGAGTTGTAGGCAGAACCGTTGGTGCAAAGCAACCCCCCCTGCTTAACTCAAATATTTAAATTTCTGCTGAGTTTTTCTCATTCGCTTAATTGGTTTAGAATAATTTTGTTGTTAAAGGTTTAGCCATAAACATTTGTTTCAGGATGAAGCCTGTTGTGACCTGTTAGTAAGTGGTTCTAAAAAGTGGAATTTTTAATTTTGTTAATTTATTTTTTATGTTTGGCTCTACTGTCCAGTTTCTAACCGTTTCTCCTTCTGTGTTTTTAGCTACGTCTGACAGCAGCTGAAGTCTACATTTCTCCAGAGAATCTGTCTGACCTTTACGACCTCTTTAAGGTGTTCACTCACCCTTCTTTCCTGTTACAATCCTTCCTCACTTTTACATCTTCTCTGCTCATCAACCGCCATCTTTTCCTCCAGACAGAGCATTTCATCAGCCTCTACTGGGGCGACAGCAGCTCTGCAGCAGCGGCGGAAGCAGCCGCGTGGCAGTACAGCGACCCCGGATGCACTTTTGTGGAGCGGCAGTATCGGCTGGACCGGCCCCAGTTCAAAAGCCTGTACGGGCTGCTGGCTCCGTGGCCAGCCAGCTCTAACCAACACAACGACACGCTGGCCCACCGTACCTTCACCCTGCTGGACCACGACCAGGACAACCTGGTCACCTTCAAGGACTTTGTCAGCTGGCTTGGTGAGTGGAAACGACAAAATTATTTGTCCAAAGAACAAGAAAAAGCTCCTAAACATGACATTTTTATGTATTTTTAAAGACATTCTCTACTGTGAAGACCTGAATGAGAAGATAAGGCTGCTGTACCGCCTTCACATTCCTCCAGGTCATTAACTCTGACTATAAAAAGACTCTCTCTGATTGGCTGTCAGCTCTGCAGCTGCTGAACGACACTTCCTGTGTTTCTGTCTGCAGCCCTGACAGAGAATGAGGACGACCCCTCCGTGCTGAAAAGCCCCCTGCTGTCCACAAACAGACCCCTCTACGTCAGTCTGCCCTCTGGTTGGTCCTGTTATACTCACCTGCTTGCCAAACCTTCACTTTGGCAGGTTTTTTCTAAAGTTGTAGGGGATTTTCACCCTCTTCTGGGGCCTCATTTATAAAGCTTTGCGTAGGATTTGCATCAGAAGTGGCGTACGGATGAAACATAGGACGTGCGTACGCACAGAAATATTCGGATTTATAAAACCGTGCGCACTCACATCCTACGCATCTTTCCCTTAATAAATCACAACCAATTCTAAATGCAGCGCAGCATTTGCGGCTTCATGACACGCCCATAGTTGTCCATAAATAGTCCGTGAAACGCCCACAAATGAATATTCATTGATTGCGAAACCATGGCAAACACCGAGAGGAAATCAAAAAAACGTAACTTCATTCAATGTGAAGTAGAAGTTATCGTTGGCGAGGTGGAAAAGAGGAGAAAAATGTTGTTTGGAGGGCACAGTGTGGGCATTACTAATGCCGAAAAGGCACGTGAGCGGCAAACGGTGGCAGACGCCGTAAATGCTGAAATGCTGTAGCCTCACAACCTCGGACCGTGGCCGTAATAAAAAAGAAATGAAATAAATGATGGACATCAAAGTCGAGGCAAACAACGTCTAGCGCTGCATCGGGGGGGGGGTTGACGCATGAGGGGGACTTAATAGGGATTCCCCAATAATAGCCGCCAGTCTCTCATCAAGAGGAGTCAGCTCCGGTGTCGTCGTCCCCCCGTCACCCGGTGACTGTGGTGACTGAGGCGGAGGGGGACGCCGACGCGCAAGACGCACCGGGTGACACAGGTAAGAGAAATAATTAAAATGAATGCAGTCAAGTCACATGTATGCAGGCTACACAATTACAGATTATTAATATAGAACAATTTTATTTTAGTTGCTGGGTGTTCCAGCGGGGCCAGTGGTTACGATGCTGCAGCTGAGCAGCTGTCTGGACCCAGCGTCCCCACGGCACGCGGCTCTCAACCCTCCAGCAGTGGACGTGTCCTCACCGATGAAGTCCTTGAAATGCAGAGGGAAGTCAGTAGTTCAATCAGAGAGGTGGCCAAGGAGTTGGGCGAAATCAAGACAGACTGAAATAAACTGCACGATGAGGGAATTCTTAAATAAATAATATTTTCCACACCTTTTGTTGTTCTTTACAAGCGACGCATCACTTCCAAAGGCTGGCGCACAGCAGCAGCATTTGGCTCAAATGCGTGGGGATGGGGTTCAGGGTCGGGGCCAACACAGCAATCGCCGCCAGGGGGTAGAGGCACGTTTTTAAGCTGTGCCACATTGTGTAGCACAGCATATCCCAGCACGATGTGGCACACACTGTCACTTTCATGTGTTTCTTCCATCTGCCGACGGTGTCGCCGTTTCTCATTTCACCCGTTTTTGTGCGTACGCCTGGGTCAGAGCTTGCGTGGAGGACCGCACATTTTCCCGTCAAGTTTGCTTTTTATAAATCTCAACTATTGCGTAGAGAGTGGCGTACGCCTTCTTTTGTGCGTACGCAACGTTTATAAATGAGGCCCCCGGACTGGATATTTTTTAACTGCAAAATAATTCAAATCAGCAAAAGTTTACATTAATATAAACCTTCATAGAAAGATTTGAAGATTTTTGTAAATGTGGCAAACTAAACGTATTCTGTATGGGAGACATAGCGTGGAGATTTATTGACAAGGTCAACGAGGTCCAATCAGGATGCAGAACACAGTGCTGTTTAAAAAAAAACAAAAGCATGTGAAAATGCTCTGAAATAACTGCAATTTCTTTGAGCTTTGGCCAAACCTTCACATTTAAATATGATCAAATACTTTTTTTCTGACCGAAGAAAATCTTTTTTTTTTATTCCAGGTAGTGCAGATGAGTCAAAAGGTTACCATGAACAACTGAAGCAGATGCTGCAGGATTTGGCCAAAGAGAAGGAAAAGGACGTGGAGAAGCCTCTGCCGCTGATGAATCAGGTGAGACGGCTTACCCAAAAAGATACGTTTTTGCTTTACAACAATCCCTCGCCACATTGTGGTTCACTTTTCGCGGGCTCTCTGTGACGCTGAATTTTTTCAGAACATGTTTTTCTTGTTTTTTAACAGTGCACTGTGTTCTGTATTCTGATTGGACCTCGTTGACCTTGTCAATAAATCTCCTTTACAAGTAATGTTTGGTTTGCCTCATGTACACAAATCCCTTGTTTACCATAGGCTACTTTTAGAACATAACCCCTGCGATGATTGAGGGAACACTACGTAAAAGAAGATTATTTTCAAATTTTTTGTTGATTTTTTTTTTTTTCCCCACAGAGAGAATTCATCCAGTTCTGTAAGACCCTATCCTACATGTTCCATGTTGACCCAGAGGAGAATGAACTCTTCCAGGCCATCGCCAAGGTAACCAGCCTCGTCCTGCAGATCGGTGAGGCGGGCCATCGCGGAGAATCCCTGAGTTCAGACGTCACCAGCGAAGAGGATCCAAAACCAGCGGGACTTGGTGGTGGCAGTAGTGATGGGGGTTTGGAGGCAGAAGAGGACTGGATGGTTAGCTACGCTCAGATCTTAGCATCAGTCCTGACTGAGCAGGCGCTGGTGAGCTTCTTTGAGAAGCCGGTCAATCTGTCTGCCAAGATCACAGCCGCCAAAGAGAACCAGTACCAGCAGCGGGCCGGGTTGCTCGTGCTGCAGCAGAGGACCAGGTGACTCCAGTGAAATAAGCCAAAGTGAAAGAGGAGTAACCTGTAATTGATATGAGTGAACTCGTGTTCAGGTGCGTAGGCTAAAAGGCCTTTTTGTGATCTGAGACATTTACCGAGGTTAAGTGTTCCTGCAGCTGAACCTGGATGCCATGACCTAGAAACTGACAACACACTGGAATCCTTTGAGCCAAACGTTTGATCCAGCTTTCAGTGACAGTCCATGTAATGGCTGGCTGACTTATGCAGGAACAATGCCAAATTAAATAGATTTAAATCTATATTTATGTGGTAGGAACTTTGAAAAACGTACGTTTTGCCTTCTGAAGTCAAGTAAAGATCTCTGCTGTCTCAAGTATCCTCAGATTTTAATCAGCCTCACTAAAATGTTTACACTGTAATTATTTACATTGTTAAAGGTTATAAACCTTTGGTTTATAAAACTTTCCCCTCACACGTGCTTTAAAAAAAAAGGCCTTATTAGAATTCATTACTGAGTGTGACTGAGAAGTGCTCATTTTCTATCTCTTGTATTATTTCTATTTCTTTACCATTAAATGTTTTAATATGCAAAGTCTCCAGTGAATGATATCCAGAACTTTTTTTTTTAACAGTATTTCAAATCTTGCGGTTTGTGTAGAGCAGTTGTAGTGCTTTTGGTTTTAAAAGAAATTACTTAGGTTTGGGGAAGCCTTAAAGTCAAAAATGCTTAAAAGTGTAATATCGAAAACAGCCACTGAGGCAAAACTCAAACATCCATGTAGCTTTAGAACTTTTTGAATCCCTTTCCAGGGTCGCAGGTTTGCTGGAACCAACCCAGCTACTGTTAGGCGAAGGTGGGATAAACCTTTAGTATGACAGAGTATCGGGGCAACCGCAAAAATGAACAAATATGAGAATAAAGTCAAAAAATGATGAGAAAAAAGTCAAAATTTTACGAGAATTAAATTAAAAAGTCAATATTTTGTGATGATAAAGTTTTAGTTTCATTAGTTATAAGTTGAAAATGTACTAAATTAAAGTCATTTTATGATGCAAGAGGCCTCAGCAACAAAAAAGAAGCAAAATTGTGTTTTAGGTCGATAGATGTACAGTAGAGTACATTGTAAGCGGTTACTTCAGCATGGCTTCCACAAATAAGGAAATGCTGACACAACATTGAAAGCAAAGAAAGCAGTATAGTAGCAAAGGTCCAATGCATCATGGCAGATGGGTTCCTATGATAAACCTTATTGCATTACCATAAACAGTTTATTCTTTTAGTATTTTTCTCGTAAAATGTCGATTTTTCTTGTCTCAATTTTATGACTTTGGTGCATTTTTTACTTTTTTCCTCATACTTTTACAATTTTATTCTTGTATATTTATATTTTTCTTTGGTCCTAATACTCTGTCTTAAGTTAGAGATACCAGTCAACCTATGAAGCATGTTCTTGGAATGTCTGGAGAAAACCCACACATGCACAGGGAGAACACGCAGCCCCCAAACTCAAACAAATGATTGAAAAAAAACCCTCCAAACTGTCCGTAAACATTTCAGGGTTTAGTGTTTGTGCAGCTCTGGTAGTTTGAGCAAATGCTTTTGTTTTGTTTTAGATAACCCTTGTGCTATCCTAGGCACTTTGACATTGGGAGTTGGGTCATCTAGACCCACTAGACAGTGTTCTGAACCTTTTTTCTTCAATGATTTGTGATCATCACTGGTGTCCATGGATGACATGAAATCCTCTCAACTTTTAGGTAGGGAGAACACATCAATGGTCATCTTGACCCCATAGGACAGCACAAGGACTAAGACTGCACAGAATCCATGAAGGCACATGCGCAGAGTGAAATATAAGAAAGAAGTAGGCAGAATGCAGCAGGAGCTCGGTGTGCTTTATTAGCTACTGATTAAAGGTAGAGGACACGCCTTAGCCAGAACCTACATAATCGGAAGAAACAGAACACACATTGTGCTTGTGGCCAGCCTTCATCACAAAGGCAAGGATTCAGAAGTTTGTCATTTCAGGGTCTGTGTGATTT
This sequence comes from Oryzias sinensis, assembly GCA_037389245.1. Taxonomy (NCBI): domain Eukaryota; kingdom Metazoa; phylum Chordata; class Actinopteri; order Beloniformes; family Adrianichthyidae; genus Oryzias; species Oryzias sinensis. Next base: position 8,068,854 of record CM074501.1, on the reverse strand, counting down.
TTAAGGACTCCAATCTCCACAAAAAGCAGTTTGCTTTTAGGAAAAAAAAAGATCATAATAGTGTCTGATTATTGAAATGTACAAACTATTGAGTCATGTTGGTGAATTTCTACAATGACGTCTTAGAGCAGTTTTTGTCATAGGAGGCAAGAAGAAGTATGTGTCATGATTTAAAGCTTTTATCACATCCACGGGTGACGGGGAAGCAGAGTGTGACAGTGAGAAGAAATACCAACATCGACATACTGAAACAAAGAAAAACGAAAACCTAAAAGCTACTCTTTGGTGGCAGGAGGACCGGTCGGTCGGTCGGTCGGGCCTGTGGATGTGTCTCGCCCACTCTGGAGGGAGGGACCGTGGGCGGGCTCTGTCTTTAAATTGCTTCAACATAGTTGGCGGGCAGCATGCCGGTCTTGCCGGTGCGCTGCACGGTGCCGTACATCCAGCCTTCGTCGATGGACTGTACGTTAACTATGACATCGCCGTCTTTGAACGACACCTCGTCGCTGTCGGCTGCCGTGTAGTCGTACATGGCACGTACGGTTTTCTGAAGGAAATGAAGGAACCGGTTAGTGTACTGTGCTTAAACATCTGACATAAACTGGAAAAAAAAATACATGAAAGATTGTGGGCCTTTTATACGGAGCCCGGTCCTGACATTAAGATATTAAAATATATCTTGTTCCCACAGATTATTATCTCGTTCGCACGAAATAGTATTTCGTGCGAACGAGATATATTTTAATATCTTAATGTCAGGACACGGGCTCCGTACTTTTAGGCTCTTTTGGATCAGAATTTGTCAAAACTGAGGAAGTTCTGGGTGTTGTCAGTAAAGACAATTTATTTGCCAAACATATTGTCATTAATCTCAGTCGGTCATTATCTGGTTTCTTGAGCTAATAAATTATCCAAGTGATCATGTAAAAAAAGGATTATCAGAATTTTTTTGTCCATTAATAACAGTTATTTGAATAAAAGAAATGGGTCACACGTACATTACTCCCCAGATTTCCTATTTCTATTGACATAATACGTGTTTATGTTTTTTTAGCTGTATTACTGTAACAGGGAAAATGGGCAAAAATGAAAGAAACCGTAGTAAATAGTAGTCAAAGAGTGAGACGAAAACAAAAAGTCATATGTAGATGTTTGCTAAAAGCGAGTTTTTTCAAACTAGATTTCAAGGATTCCATATGAATATGGCAGATCTAATCCTTTTGGTTCTGTGATTATTAGTATTTTTGGTGATTAGTTTGTTACTAACCCCAGTGGTGGAAGGGTGTGAGGGGACGGAGGAGACAGTGGTCTGCTGGGTGGCCACAGATGACGACCTCTGCTGTAGCTCCACAGTCTTAGCCTGCTGGTAACCTGGAAATGTCAACAGGAACAGTTGTAAATTCATGAAAACAGACCAGTTTGGGTTACTATCCACAATCGTTTGGATTATTCACCAATAGAGCTGGTCATGAAGCCGTTGCTGTAGAGCGACAGGTGATGGTCCGCATCCTGGGACACCTCTGACTTCTCATCTGCCATGCCGCTCAGGGCGCTGGTGGAGCGGGAATGCTCCTTGCTGCGCCGCTGGGCTTGGACTATCAGGTCGGGAAAACATCGGATGAAATAACCAGGATTATAAAAAAAAAGGCTATGATGGATCCCACACGGAGGCTTAGAGAGGATCCTCTCACTGATCTTTCACATGTTCACTTACACTTCATAAATAGGCGTATTTGATTCATCCGAAACAATCATATTTTATGGGGCACTAGTAACCCTTGTGCTATCCTAGGCCCTTTAACATTGGGAGTTGGGTCATCTAGACCCACTAGACAGTGCTCTGAACCTTTTTTCTTCAATGATTTGGGATCTTCACTGGTGTCCATGGATTACATGAAATCGTTCCACCTTTGTCATGGTAGGGAGAACACATCAATGTAAGGGTGGGGTCATCTAAGATAGCACAAGGGATAAGCAGATACCTCATCATTAGACCAAATTGTAAACCCAATTATAATCAGCTGGGAACTAGGCTAATCTGTCTGTCTATCTATACCACAGAAGCATCGTCTCTGTTGGGAATCTTTTTTTTCAAGCCTCACCTGACATCATATGCAGACTCCTGGATTGGATGTTGTCCTCGGCGGGATCGTAGTCAAACACAGAGCCAGGGTTGGTGCGCCAAACACGCAAATCTTTAAATTCAGAGAAAACGACTTGATCAAACAAAGAATCCTTAGGGTTGTGTGCAGAAAGGAATGTTCTAAGTCATTTTAGGCACCCTACTATTGGTACAACCATTAAATAGCACGTAAATATGGATCAATCTAACAACAGAATAGCTCACATTTAAAATGTTGTTGCTGTCACTGCAATACTTGTTTACACATTTTAGCAAAAGCTTTCAGTTTTAAAGACAAACAAGGTTTTCATAAAATGGTTTGGTGTGTGACTTCTGGACCTGTGATGGTCTCCTGGTCGTGCTCGATGGCTCGTCTCCTCTCCATCTCCACCACGCGCCTCTGGATGCCGCGGTAGCTGATGTCGCTGAAGTCCTGCGTATTCCTCTTGACCCGCTCCGTCACCGGATCAGAGGTGGTGGAAGTGAAGCTTCCCTTACTTTTCTCAAAATCTTCATGGTATTTTACCTAAAGAGTCAAACCCACAGACTCGGTTAGGTTTATGCAAAAAAACTGCATTGAACTGAAAGACGTTCTGCAGACAACAAAGATAAAACCAAATGATTGAAGCCAAAAACTTCCATACAGAAAGATGGATAGAGCTGAGAAGGATGATCATTAAATCAAGTGATGTAAATCCCTTTTTTGTTATTACACTAAAGAAGTGAGGGATGAGGTCATGACAATTTAAGGTGAAACAGTTCAAGCGTAGCAACTTTGACAGAAAAAAACCTAAAGAAAAAAATGTTCTTAAATAAATATTCCTATATAGAAATTATTTTAACAACTTTTATAGTTTACATCTAGATGGATTATTTTCATCTGTTACCCCAAATATTGTCAGCAAACTAACAAACATCAAACACTAAAGTTTAAGCTCAGCATCTGCACACTCCCTTTCCAGCATTCCTACATTTCCTTGTTGGAAATAATTATTGTTGTCATCATTATTACACGGGGTGCTGTTGGTAAAGTTGCAAAGTCATTGCAAAGTCTTTTCCCCCCCTCATAAAACAGGCAAAATAACCAAAAAGCTTGCTGTTAATATTTGACTGTGCAACTTGACAAACAGGATCCCATTTCATCATCATTAAATTTTGTTATAGTGGTGATTATTTAACAATTTGTTGTTAAGAATTTTTTTTTATCTTCATTGTTGACATCTGCATGTTGTTCAAATAAAAGTTAAAATATGCTTTGCTGTGGTAATGAACAACAATTGATGTTTTGCACTGGAAACCTCCAGGGGGGTATTCCAGGAAGCATATTTAAACTACCCTGACTTTAAGCCTGAACTCTGGCTGAAATCCGCCTGAACTTGTTTACTCTGGGTATGTCGGTTCCAAAAGACCAGATATGAGTTGGCGTAATTACGCTCGACTTGGTAACCCTGGTTTAACGCACGTGCACAGCAGGTACATAAAGACATTCTCAATGGATCGCTGATTTCTGGAGTCACCATGGAAACGCGTGGAGAAAAAAAGAGAGCTCTATACTTCAGTGAGACCAAGTTGGAGATTAATGACGGCGTGTAAAGATTATGCGTCCATCAAAAAAGTAATATGGCTGCATCATCAAAAGAAAGAGTTTCTGCTTGTAGTAGAAGAACAGACAAAGTAAACGCACGAGTTTCTGATCTTATTTCCATTTTCCTTGTGACTCATATATATATATATATTTACTAAACACATATGGTCAAAAAGCCACACTTAAACCCAAATCCGTCCAGACAGGCAAAGGGAATGGTATCCCACAATTCCTTGCATATATATATATATATAACTTATCCAATTTTGCCAACTTAAATGAATTACTTCTGCTGGTAACAAGTAATTGAGTAAAATTTATTCAACCTTATTTCTTATGTCTATAAAACTCAATAATTGTTTATACAACTCAAATTTACATATGTATCTAACTAAATGTCATATTACTCCAATTCAATTAATATTTTTTCCATATTAATTCATTATAATTCTTGAACTCTCAAATGTCTAAGTTTGAGCCGGCAGATATACTATTTTTTATAACAATAAAAAGAACACAATGATGTCTGCGTGGAGAGTACAACCGTTCAGGAATTTTGCAACATTGTCATTACACCCCTTGAGAGCAGGGGTGCTATATAATCTCATCATCCTCTCACTCATGGTGCAGAGACTTCAGCAAAGTAGGACAAAATAACTCGGCAAAACACTGTAAAACAGCTAAACAACTAAACACATTTGGTCAAAAACCCACACTTGAACCCAAATCCGTTCAGACAGGCAAAGGGAACGGTATCCCACAATCCCTTGCGGTGCCGATCTAACAGCAGCACCAAAGTTACACCTACTAATACTTTCATTCAATTAATTTGAATGAAAGTAAAATAACTGTCTGAAAACTACGTGTTATTTTTAAACTGACATAACAAAAAAAAAGATTTTTAATTATCTTAACTGAAGCAAATAATTTTCATTTGGATAAAGTTTATCTTCCCAACATCCATACGTAGTCTTATCATCCTCTCACGGTGGAAAAAGTATTATCTGAGCTTCTTCATCTACTAAATCATCTTCAAATGGACACGCCATGCTGCTTCACCTCTCTGAAAACAAACTAAGCTGCAACTAAACCTGCTCCAGACCAGGTTATGTTCAGAGCATGAGTTGCCATGGCAACTTGACATACCCTGAAACATACCTCCATTTCTGGAACCGAAAGCTGAGGTTATCAACTTCCTTAGCCTCAAACTTGCAAGACTAGCATAACCTGCTTCCTAGAATACCCCCCAGCTTCCAGCTGCATGAATATTTTATAGATTTTTGGAAAGTTCCTTTAATATTACAAATTAGTCAAAGGTTGGTAGTTACTTCTTTATTTGCAACCATCGTCGTGTATGTTTCACTCTTTTTCCTGTTTTTTATACAAGGGGCTTGGACTTAAGCTGACACTCTGTCAGTTTACCCTTAGCACCTGAAGTTTCTTAAGCATATTTGAGTATAAGTATAGCAAGGCTATTATAGACCATGTACGTGTAGTGTAGGAATTATACTAACTCAAAACTTCTTCAGACTAAATTGAAACATAAGTTTACAATACACGGACAGCATATAAAACGTAAACCTCAAGCAAATTGCCTCGCTTTTAGTATAGACAAATATACCGTACTATACTTGTAGTACACTTAAATAAACTACTTTTTGCTAATCTGTGATCAAGATTCAACCTTTTTCCTGCAGTTTTCTGCTTTTAACGTCAGAACTCTAGTTTCAAGGGTCAGTATGACCTTTGATTTTTTTTGCCACCTGTCATAGAACTTAATCTGAACCACAATAAACTGATTTTCTTTTCTCCAGAATCTCAGCGACCATGGTAAACCCAATCAAATGTTTTCTATTGTATGTGTAGCAGAGAAATGGAGAAAAAACTAGGTTTTTCTTCCTTTCCACTTCTGTCACTTGATTGTTGGCTAGGATGACTAAATAAAATACAGGAAAACGTCTTCTTTTGACAGGCAAGTGAGAAAAATGAGCCTACAGCCTCATTTCAGTGCTGAGAACAAGCCGTACCCCTGAGATGATCCGCTGGGTCTCCCTGACGCGCCTCATTTCAGGCGTGTCCAGGACGAAGGCGGCCTTGCCTTGGACCTGTTTGCGGAAGCTGTCAGAGTAAAGCACCTGCAGGAGAGAGGAGGAACGGAGGACATGCAGTGAGCATCTGACGCTTCAGTCCTGAAGGCATCATTCAGTAGCTTTTAGCGTTAGAAGCAACAGAAAAAAGAAAAAAAATAGAGATAAAGAGGGAAACACAGAGTCACTGGGAGTATTACTGGGACTTCAGACAAATGAATTAGCAAGGAAAGGTTTAGAGTGGAGTTATGTTCCGTTCTTTGCAGGGAAGAGGAAGAGTAGTGTGGCCATCATGAGAGGTTAAAGGTGATGATGTGTGCAGACACACTACAGATGGTGGAATCAAACACGTCCGCTTCATTAATACAATTAACCAGAGCAAGAGACAAGTCAGTTAGGAAGAGGTTAACAGCAGGTTCTGGAGGGGGTTCTGAAGGTACCGAGCTAATGTTCTCTTGGTTCCTTTTGACTCGCTCCATCTCTGGAGTGAACACCACAGGAGTTCCCTTGGCTGAGCTGTCCTTATAGAAAACCTGGAGGATGGAAGCACAGCGCCCCCCATAGGGCCCATTTAGACAAATGAAACACAAAAACCACACAGCTATAGGACGTGTTTCTAGACTTATTGAGGATTCAGGTCTTATGAGAAAAAAAATATGCAAATTATAATGAAAAATCTTCAAAAACTTTTGGATATCTTTAATCAGAGTCTGAGAAATTGGTCCTATAGTGTGATTGGTCCTGGTAGCTCCTGTGGAATCGCCAGGACAAAGATTCCCTGATGGTTAGAAAAGGGCTATTTTCACAGACCAAAGAGGAGAGACTGATGAAGAGGATTAAAGATGAAAAGAAGAGGATGGAAATTAAAGATAAGGTTCGGGGTTGTGGGGTAAAATGGCAGGAATGAAGGTCAGGAAACTGCACTCTGAGCCTGAATTAGAAAGACGTGATGAACAAGGAGACAGCAGAAGAGAGGAGGTATTACTGTCCACTCTCAATTGTTAGGAAGGAGCACAAGTGGATCAGGTTTGGTTCCACTACCGAGCTGATGTGCCTCTGGGTTTCTTTGACCCGCTTGACTTCAGGAAGATCCGGTATAGCAGTTCCTCGACCCAGAGAGTCCTTGTATTTAATCTACCCAGCAGAGGTTTTGAGCAGAGAAAGTGGAGGGAAAACAGAACCAGATCAATAAAGAAAGAACTGCAGGAGAACAAAAGAAACAACACAAACACAGAATAGCAGACATGATGACAGGAAGCACACTTTGGTCCTTTGAGTTCTGTTACAGAAAGAGTTCAAATCATCCCAAAGGCTCACTGGTGTTATGCATTTAGCTAGATGACCAGAGAAGCTCTAGAAATGTGTTACAATAGATTTTGAGGGGTGTGAAGGGTGGAGAAATCAAGGGGGTGGGGGTGGGGGTGGGTCACCCATGGAGTACCATGCTAATGTTCTGCTGATTGCGTTTAACTCGCTCCATCTCTGGGGTCTCTGAAACTGAGGTGCCTTGTCCCACTCCTTCTTTGTAGTGATGCTTTGAATGAGACAGCACAAAAAAAAGGTCAACTTTTGAGATACACCCGACGTTAGATTAGTGTTTCAAAGCAGGGGAAGATGAAACGACAAAAAGGATAAGAAAAAAAAAAGCCGGGAAGTGTTGAGTTGTAAGGAAAAATATGGAGGGAATTTGGCTTTCCAAACCAAGTTTCGGGGTAGACCAAAAAAAAGGGGGGGGGGATGGATTAATAGTATAGAGTTGATCATAGTTAGGATGAAAAAAGGAGTCTGTACGGTGAAGTAAGTACAGTTGGGATAATGATTAAAAGGAGGAGAATCACTAAAGTCCTTTTTCATCTACCAGACTGATATTCCTCTGGGTTTCTCGGACCCGCTTGACCTCTGGGAGATCTGGTATGGCTGTGCCTTGACCCAAAGACTCCTTGTACTGTATCTGCCCATTACAAACGTCACAAAGGCAGAGAATAAGACGACAGAATATGGACGGCCATGTTCATCCAGAAAGCAGAAGAGCTCATCACAGGAGGGTTTTAGTGATGGGGGAACGATGGCGTCAGTAGGGTAAAAAAAACATCATATTGTTTTAGAATAGAAGTTTGCTCCGTTTGTTCTAGATTTATGTTTATGAACACACCATATTTTCTAGCTGCTTCCATGACTCAATAGAAGCCAGAAATGCTTTTTATCAACATGTGTGACCACCGATAAACTTAAATATGTCAAAATGATATCATGGAGAAGCTACCGTCTCTTCCACGGAACTAGTAGTCCTGCTTTCAACAAGTGGAGAGATATGAAGCAGTTTAAAACACAGAGAAAAGATCTCAGTCCTCCCAACAACATCAGCAGCTAAAAGAACATTTAAGGTCAAGTATATCCGCTGTGTTGAAAGGAATGGAGAAGAATCTCTTTGTGACAAATAAGACCAAATTATGATAAATGGCAATTTAGAACTGAATGACTTCAGCATGTTTATGGAGTAGGTTTGAAATTCTGTTGGTTTTTAGTTGTAGTCTCAGTGCATTTTGCAAAAAACTTGAGGAAAAAAAAATAAAAGAACAAAGGTCTAACAGAGACAATACTTGGATTCTGTTGATTAAGGATCCTCATAAATCAATGCAGAGGAGCGCCCCCAAAAAAATCCTCCCCACATACCAATTAACAGTGACTTGAAGTTTTGACTCATAAAGGTGACTGCGATTGTGGTGCTCTTAATTTGGGAACAAACATCCAAACTTCCTCTGCAGGATGTCTCATTTCCTGTCCTACAGCGATCTAACTTTGAGGGGGGAAAAAAGGGCATTTTATTTATTCTGTTTGGGACTTTTAGACAAATAAAAGTAAAGCGTGTGTACTTCCTTATTTGCTCCAAATTTACATTTTTTTAAATCTAACAGTTTTCTTTGCAGTGACAACCTCAAACAACATCAAACAAGGCAGGTCTAAAGTCATCTCAAGGGGGGGAGAGATGAAGAAATGTGAAGCATGGAGGTTGAGGACATGATGGAGGGCGGGGTCAAGGGCAGGGTCACTCATCCGAGTACCGTGCTAATGTTCCGTTGGTTCCGTTTAACTCTTTCCATCTCAGGGGTCTCGGGCAAAGCGGTTCCTCCTCCCAAATCGTCTTTATACTGAATCTTTATTTGGATGGGGAATGAATGAGTGAGTTATCATCCTCGTCACTCCTGTTCAGGGGCCTAAAAGCTTGATTTAATGTCATAATTTAACCTCATTTTGTGCCAGTCTATCTTGTAAACACAAAAAAAGAACAAATTTAAAATATAAAGCACACAAAATATATCTTCAGTGCAAAACTTGGAGGAAAAAAGACTAACACTGCACAGGAAGTACAAATGTTAGACATCACTCAAGGGTGAGTTGCAAAAAATAAAACACTGCAAAAACAAACAAACAAACAAACAATGATGCTAACGCCACAAAAAAAAAAGACAGTGTGTTAACTAAATAAGAGCACACAGCAAAGTAAAGGTAAATTTTACAAGAAAGAAGAGTTTCTAAAGTTGTTATAGAAACAAATCTGAAGACACGGAGTGAATACCGAGCTGAAATTCTTTGTGTTTTCTTTAACGCGGAGCATTTCAGGAGTGTCCTTTATAGTGGACACTTTTCCTTTTGTGTTTTTTAGGTCAGTCTGGTACTGAAGCTACAAGAAGAAAACAACAACAACAACGCAGAAAAAAATGCTCATTAGTGGCAGGTGAAACTAAAAGGAGACAAATCTGGAAGAGAAAAAGCAAAGAGAAATATGTTCTAACTTTACAACACTGATTTAGGAAAGAAAGAAAAATCAAGCAACTTCAAATGAGACGAAAACATAGAAATTTGACAGCAGACAGGGACAAAATGCTGTGTGTATCTATACCACATCCCCACCTAGTGGTTCTTCGTCCCTCCCACCTTTACAAAAACGAAATGCAACTGTTCATGTGCGACATGTGTTGGCTCCTACAGGACCTGGGGATCCAAAACTGTAACACCACCTTCAAGTGGATAGAAGATGACTCCTCCGGGTTTGACTTACTGTGCTGAAGTTTCTCTGGTTCTCACGGACTCTCTGCATCTCTGGAGTGTCCAGAACAGGAACATAGTGAGACATGGACTTCTCTGCCTCCTCTCTGTACTTTTTCTGTTGGCAAAGGATCACCGATCGGAGGGAATTTTAGTTGAAATGCAAAACAAAACGTCAACTTTGTGGTTCTGGTTTCAGAGTGGTCAGGTCCTCCACCTGGCTGACGATGTTTCTCATCTGCTGAGCGTGGATGATGTCGGGGGTGTCGATCACGGTGGTGTAGCTGGCCCGGTCCATCTCAGCAGTCTGCTTGTACTTAGTCTACGCAACAGAGGCTGCCAGTCACCAACTTTACAACACCGCAAAACACGGAAAACTATACTTGTGAAGATTTAAAAGCTTATTTGTAGACATTGATGATATTGTATCAGGTTTGAAGTTGTTTTCTCTTTGCTCTACACCTTCCCCAATCAATCAGCACAGACCAAATTAAGAGCCAAGGTCTAGAAATAAATGATATTGAAATGAGTCAAAATCCTTTTGCTTTGTACTCTTGACAATAGAAAATTTTGTTTTGAAGACTCAAAAACTTAAATTACACAGTAATTCCTAAATCATTTTAAATTTTCAAGTTCAATAAATGCCTGACTGGCATTAATTTTGGAAACAGAAATTTAGATTTATGTACTAAGAATAAGTTATTTTTTAGTTTTTATGAAGATTTATTATAGCGGGTCAACTTGTGCCAAGATCATTTTCTCATTTTGTTCACATTTTGTCCTAAATTGAGTCATTTCCAGTTATTACACTAGTTTTTTGTGACCTTAATCAAAATGAACTACAATTGAGTACATAAAAACTCAACAAAACTGAAAATGGATATCTTGTTAAGTAAAAATTACAGATAATTTGACTGCTTTCTATTGTTTTTCTTCTTAAGATCTTCTTCTGTTTTTGGGCTACCTCTTTTTGCAGCGTTAACTGCAAATGCCAAGTGAATTCTTCTGTGCAAGAATCATTCACGAGCAGCAAATTTGAATACTTTTAAGCGTACTGCCTGATTTAACAACACAAGTCCAACCTGACTGAGGATATCGGTGGCGTTCCTGGCTCTCATGAAGTCCGGGGTGTCCGTAGCCAAAGCCAACATTCCATGGCCCTTGATGTCCTGCTCCAAATTTTTCTTGTACTCCCTCTGTAAAGGGGAAGACATTGTTGCGAACAATAGGAGTGCAAATCAGGAAAAGATTGTTAATTGCCAGTACTTATTTAAACGGAATAGGGCTGCAAATGAAAAAGGACAAAAACACCTATATGGGAACAGGAAGCATAGAGGTTAGCAAAAATTAGGGATTTCTAAGTGAGGACCAGAGGACCAAATATGATATTTATAGCAGAAAACTAGAAACCGGCAGTAGTCAGGTGTTAGGAACAACAATCTAAGGCCAAATTTGTTTCCATTCTTTTCAACGTTCTTTTTCAAATGGTTTTTAAATCCAACTAAAACATCTGTAAACTAATCTCATAAACGTTCAATGAAAATAAAAGAGATATTAAACTTTTTTTATATATATATATCTGGGTAATTTACAAATATTTTGATTAATGTCCAGGAGAGGAAGACGGGGAAAAAAAGACAAATTAAGTAGCAGGGCACATTTTTTATACTATTCATTAACTGTAAAATGCTGAAAAGTTAGTGACGTCAAGAGACAAAGCCAAAGCTTTTTTTATTTTAGGTAGAGGATCAAGCGTAGTTAAGAGGGGAAAGGTATCATCAAGAGCGGGATTAACTTGGATAAAAGAGCAATGCCACTTCCATCACCCCTCAGACCGTCGTACCTCACAGAGGATCTGAGTGGCATTCTTTGCTCTCAAAAGCTCCGGAGTTTCCTCCAGTACAGTTAGCCCTTTACCCTTCACTCCCTCCTCTAGATCCTTCCTGTACTCTTTCTACGCAGCAGAAGAAGAACAGAGACACTGCAGAGAAGGGCACACGGATCCACCAGGCCAAAGCATCCAGACAAAACAGTGGGCAAGCTGTGCTTCTTGCCCCTTTGGCTCAAAGTCACCAAACTTCCAGAAAAAAGGAAAACCTTTTTGTCATTTAAAAAAAAAATCATTTTATGACAGACAGTGGAGATATTGATGACTTTGGCAAGAATTTTACACAAATACAAACATTATTTTTGATAAAATGTGAAAAAACCTGACTCACAGGACATGAAAACAGGACAAAAATCACAATGTAGCATGCAAACTTGACGATGAAATGCTTAGTGTGTTTACCAGCTTACAGAGACATGCATATGGTGACGTGGATATTTGATTAATGCCAATGAAATCAGGCTTTAGCTGTTACCATAGAAGAAACCAAAATGAAGCCTGGGGTTTCAGCAAATGAAGACAGAAAGAAATGTACAGCCGTTCTGTAGTCTCAGTATGATTACAAAGAACAGATGATGTCAATGAAGGGGGAGGTGAAACCAGGTCCACTTTGCTGTAGTTACCTCACTGACTATTTTGGTGGTGTGTCTGACATGAACCATTGCAGGGGTGACCTCCAAGCCTGAGAGGTTCTTCCCCCTCATGTTCTCCTCAAAGTCCTTCTTATACTCTTTCTATTTGTTGCAAAAAAAAAAAAAACAAGACAGGGGACAGACAGGACTCAGACAGCGACATGCAAGCAGTGCTGGTTCACAATGCAGCCACTTTACTGACACCCTCCCGCCCACCACAGCACTGAACATCTGTATCTACACAAGGTGAACTACTTTAGCTGACTTTCAATGGGGGAAAAAAAAATTTTTTTGACAAGTGGAAATAAATCCTAGTTAAGGGTGTAACGGTTCACTTTAACTTTGATTCCTATTATAATTTTGGTTGGCGATATGATTCATAGTTGATATTGGTTCATCTTGAACAATCTGATTTACTGATCTCAAATCAATCCAGAACATCTTGAGCCAAAAATGTAGCCAGTGTAACTCAGAAATAAATACCCTGTACTGAACAGTGGAGGTGAAGTTTTCCAGTTTCCTTGTTTTTCTTGTAAGATAATCATGTATAAAATTAAACATGTGTACAAACAAACAAGTACACAAGGAGTTTAATTTCCCACTGTTGTTTTTCCTCATCCAAATATCCAAAGGGAACATTCTTAGAAAACGTTCTAGCACACTGTACGGTCACATGACTTTGCTAAATTCAAAGTGTTTCCACACATTGGACTGATCACCTTTTTTCTGACATCACATGTGTGCTGTCCGCTGTGATTGGTTGTTTTTAACGTTATAGTAAAATAAACCTACCATGTCTCAATCCAAATGATATTTTCCAATATCATTATAATCAATTCAGATCATTTTGAAGTAGTTTTTCAATGGTATGTCTTGATTTGAAAAACAACTTGCCTCAGACAGATCCATCTAGTTGGATTGTAGGAACATAAATCGATTCATCGATTTCTCGTTACACCCCTAATTGCACTCTATAGACGTGCACAGATATTAAATTCGCTTTTGTCTTTAAGTCAGGACTGGGAGTCGTGACACATAAGCAGCTAGACACATTTCCTTTTGACACATTTCACATTGCCTCCAACTGGTTTGCATTTAATAGCTCAGTGCGAAAAAATAGAGAAAAACCATGTGCTATGATTCATATTGTGGCTTGAAATTGCCATTTAGGATCCTTAAAGGCACTGTAAAATGCTTTTTTTTTGGCAAGCACCAAGCAAATTATTCAAGTCGGACGTAAACATTTCTTGCAAATACATCACAGACACAAGACCGTTTCTGACAGAGAGAGGAAGCCTGCTTCTGCAGTCGCCGTTAGCTCTCACTGTCGGAGCATTTACCTGGCTCTGCATGTGCTGGGCCTCTTTGGCAGTCACATATGTGGGGGTCTCAAAGTCCAGCATAGGTTTGCCCTTCTCCTTCTCATACTTTTCCTTGTATTTGACCTGAAAAAAACACACATTTAATGGTTGTGGATGAACAGTTAAAAAAGAAAACAGTGTTGCAGAGCATTATCTGACTTTACTGATATTTTCATAGATGTGTTGGTGGTTTATTTATCAGGATTAATTGCATTTTTTTTGGACTCCTTTGATTTAAAAAAGATAGGATGTAAATAAGACGGTCCGCATGTTAGAGGGAACCGGCGCCTGCAGACAAAGCACGAATTCATCTGTTTGACAAGTGTTAGTTAGTCGGTTCCAACTTACGTTGCTCTGCAGTTCAGAGGCCTCCTTGAGATGGAGCTGCTCTGGTGTGTCAGCAATCATGTGGTAGTGACCCTTACTCTCTTCAAATTTCTTCTTGTAGCAGTACTATGTGGAATTGCCAGTAAAGTAAAGCAGCTCAGTACAACAAGCAGAAAGAAGACTGTCTTTCTGGCATTATTCTTATCCATAACATTTAAAAAAAATGAGTTTTCTCTTTTGACAGCAAATAAAAGCAAAGCTAAAACTTTAGTGAATTAAAAAAGGGGGTAGGGTTTTGTGTTAAAAGATCATTTATGAAATACCACATTTTGTCTAAACGAGAGAGGCATTAGTTACAAAAAGGTTGCAGCGTGAGTCGGAGGCGAGGAGGGGTAAGGATCACCACCAGATGAAGACGCAACATGATGGGTGTATGGATGAGGAAGCTTAGTGTTTGAATTCATTAGAAAGGGGTTAATAAATGTTTGGTTGCTGTTGTTACTGTGGGATAAGGAGGGTTAGACCCTCTGCAGTGATGACAGCGCTCAGAGAGAAGTGGCTCTCAGAGGCAGCTGGAGTGTGGAGCGGTTAGTGACTCATGATGTCTTACGTCGCTGGACAGTTTGCTGGTGCTCAGGTTGTGCTGCATGGACAGAGATTCAGCCATGTCCGTCACAGGTTTGTGGATCTTCTTCAGGTCACCCTTATACTTCACCTTTGGGTTGTGATAACAAAGTCCAAAGTGTCAAAGTGTAGTTATTACAAAATTCAAGTATTTTACAAAAGTTTACGACGGCAACTCAACTAATCTGCATTGGTTTCTTACAAATATTGGATCAATTCAAGACATTTGGTTACAAGAAGGATGTTTACAACATAAAAATAACATATACCACAGGGATGCCACAATTCCCTGTTTAAACCCGAACCGTGTGTTTACACCATTAAACTGAATCGCTGCATTCCTACAGCATATATGCGTCTTTTATATTTATTGTAATGTTTCATAATGTATGCATGTTTATCAATAACACTCATGGGTATTTTCACTGATTGTCTTGTAATAGTATTTACATTGTATGTCCTTTTAATTGATATTTTCAATTGTTGTTTTTAGATTTTCAGGTAGAAATATTTAACATCTGTCAGGCTTTTAATGTGCACTGTTCCTGAGAAATAAAATGATAAAAATTAAAATATATTTGCATGTGTTTATATTGAAAGTGTGCTAAATTTGATAGATTTCATATTTTTTACATTACACCAGGCGCCAATTGAAAGGGTTTTCTTCACAATGATGCGCTTATTAGCAAATTAAAAAATATTTTTTTCTCTCTAATTTTTTTGTAATAAACAAATCATATATTAATCCAAAACAAACCCAAAAATTGAGGTTTTCTCATGTTTTGTGGTATTTTGATGCATATTCAAAACTAATCAGAGAAATATAAAACATTCTGAATTTTCCCAACAGGTAAGTCTTGCTTTCTTGATTCAGAGCTCAATGACATGAACTTCTATGACCTCACGTGTCATTTGGATCATTCCTGCTAAATGGAAGCGCTGCAGTTTCATAAGCACTTACCTCACTGGCCAGTTCATTGGCGTCCTTCAAAGTCTTGTAAATCTTGCTCTCTTTCATATCATATTGTGGTCTTTTTCCCTTCATTTCCTTATCAAACTTTTCCTTGTATTTCACCTAATGTCACATGAATAAAAGTTAGCGTATGCAAAAGCAGATTTATGGACTTATCGTACAAAATACAGAGGGACAACATTAAGTTTCCTGATACTCTATACAATATCTACATATTAAACAGGTTTGTTGCGTCACATTTATATTAGTTGTAGTAAATAATACCAATATAATTTCTAAAAGTGTTTTCAGCTTGAAATTGAAAACAGCACTTATTTAATAGCTTTAGAAAATAAAAATGTATCTGAAACATTATGATAATCTAAACAAAAAAAAGAAGGCTAAATCTATTTCAAATTCATAAAAAATAATGGGAAAAAGGAGCAGAACAAAGGACATTTTCAGGATGAATATCTAGAAAATCTTCCCTCTCAAAGAAGATTTTCTGACTAAGAACCAGAGACGAGATAACAACTTTTGAAAATGCATTTCCCTGTGCTCAGCAGTACATAAAACGCTGAAGGCAATGAGGAACTAACAAAAATCTAAAAAATCTAAACATGTGTAAGTTGGTAGGAATGGAAAGATAGTAGAGACACACAAGTAGCAGCAGCCCTGTAGGTTTAGTAAATTAACCTCCTTACATCACTAGTCACCGCACTCATTTTCTTAATGTGGCGCATCAGGGGAGTGTCAAAGGAAGAAGCTCCATGGAGGGAGGACTTGGCCTCCACCTACAAAGCGCAGTGAGATGGAGGGATGAGAATCAAAGGACAGAAACACAGAGGAAAAGAACGGGATTAGAAGTAAGAAGTACGAACAGGAAGGAGGAAGAGGAGAAATGTAGGAATTTAAGGATGGAGGGAGACAATGATATGAGCCGTTAAACACGTATCTGTGCTATTATGAAGGTACAACGACAGATTAAACGTGGAATTATGGTGCAGGATGGCAGGGGAAGCGATGCGAAGAGGCTTCAGATTCAGTCATTAGTCCAACAAAACAGCGGCAAAGCATCAACCTTTACATGTTAGTTTATACGAGCTAATCTGAAATAAGGAAATAGGGTCCCTAGTTTACTTTTCGGTCACCGCTGACTGGCACTGAACAGCTAAGAAGGCAACAAATATATGATGGCTTCTCTACTAAAATGTTTCGGGATGCGGCCAGATGGTAGCCAGGAACCAGATGGTCTATTTGGTTTGGTTGTACCTGGCTAGTAAGCTGGGACACACGAGTTGCCAAAGCAATGTCTGGGCGGTTGGCCAGAGAACCTCCGCGGCTGGCCTCTTCACGAGCCTTTTCACGATAGCCAATCTGATGAATATAGGACCAAACAAGCATCACTGGACCATGCAAAAGCCAAAGCTATATGGGTACACGCACACGTTTGTCTTGTTGTTGTTTGTTTGTTTGTTTGTGTGATTTCTATAGTGGAGTATTTGCTGTTGACAGAAGTCATGAGGTTATGAAATGCATCAATTTCCGACTGAAATAGATCCAATTCAACCCAACATGGAGGTCAATTTTACATTTTCCATTTAATTTTGAGCTCAAAGTTTTAAATAAACAAGGTGGGTAACTGTTGTTTTAAATTTTCAATGCTTACAAAAAGAAATACTGGTTTCCTGTTGCAAAAATTAAAAAAAGGGTTTAAAAAACACTCAGCGGATTGAATAGATTAACAGTAGAATCTTGTGATTCAAAATCCACTTGAATAGTAAAAGAAATCATTCCTACATTTCAAAAATTTCTCCAGATCTCCAGTCTAATTCAATGGTGTTCTAAGTTGGCCATATCAGTTTTTTAAATGTACTTTTTGGCCTTCTAAGATTTCTAATAAGCAGAATAGTGTTGTTTATTTGTCTCCCAGATGAGTGCTTGAAGATAATCCGGCTTGTGCAGTGCCACAATGAATGGAGCCCTTGGACATGGTGGCTACCATGAGGGCTGGTTTCTTATCTTTGAACCGGCCACAGCTTTACCTCGCTGATGAGTTTAGTTGCCTGGGTGGCCTTCTTGATGTCGGGTCGGTCGACTACAGTAGTGTAATGCAAGCTGGCTTTGGCGTCTTTTTTATAGGCAACCTGTGTGATTGTGCAGAAGAGGAAACTCGCATCAAAAAAGCATCAACATTCGGGATACTCAAGATCAGGCATGTCCAAAGTCCGGCACGCTGGGCAGTATTTAAATTTCCACTGACCTGCAGGCTACTTTCATAAAATCAATAATACCCCCACCCCTCCAGCATGTTCCTATAAAACGTGTGTAGGATTTCTAGATTGTGATTGGCTAAATTGCATTTTAAGCCGCTGTTAACCTGTGGCAACACTGTCAGGTGGGCTTTCTGTGACACTTTCCAGCTAATTTCTGAAATGTCAATTGTGCATAAAAAAGGAAGGTTAGGGCTACTGCTTCCTGGACAAGTGGAAAGTGGATATTTCAGTGAAACTATGCAAAGCTAGCTGGGAATGAACAGTGGAAAAAATTGAAAGTAATTTTGCAAAAATGTATTTAGATGTATATGTTTTTTTATGTGAAGAAATGAAAAGTACCCCATTACAATAAAATGCTTCATTTGCATTTCATGTTATTATAAGGGTTCAAAGAATCTCAGGCCGAATGGTTGGCCCTCATCTCTACCTAACCCAATCCGGCCCCCTTTGGACACCCCCTGCTCCAGATGATGCGTTGAAATGACTCACATTGCTCTGATTCTTTGCTACTTCCATGGCATGCTGAATATCCGGAGGCACGATCATGTGGTTATACACAGACTTGCCCTTTTCCTTTTCAAACTTGGCCTTGTACTCTTTCTAAAAAAGAAAGGAGAGAAGGAGAGCCGGTGAGTGAGGCAACTAGGAGCGATGAATTTGAGCTATTCTGTTTTCAAAAACAAAAAAAGGTAACTGTACCTCACTGACAAGCTTGTTGACTTCCTTGCTGTGGGCGGTGTCACGCGTCTCCTTCAGGGTGGTGAAGGAGCCAGACTGCATGACCTTTTTACTGGCCGCCTTGTATTTACTCTGAGGAAAATTATGTATTAAAGTCATAAGTTTCAAAAATATTAATTAACCAAACGCTATTTGGAAATAATTAGTATTAATTTATTTAACGTGTATTTTCTTTTATCCAGTTTTGAATAAATGTATCATTAATTAACATCTTGAATAGATTTGATAAATCTATGCATCTTTATTCTATTGACGTTTTCCTTTATCCCTTGTGCCATCCTATGGGGTCCAGATGACCCGATTCTTGCATTGACATGTTCTCCCTACCATGACAAAGGTGGATAAAGGTGAAAAGGATTTCATGTAATCCATGGACACCAGTGAAGATCCCAAATCATTGAAGAAAAAAGGTTCAGAGCGCTGTCTAGTGGGTCTAGATGACCCAACTCCCAACGTTAAAGTGCCTAGGATAGCACAAGGGATATTTCTATTGCTGAAATTGCTAGAGATCCATCAAAATAGTTTTGGGACCAACAATTTGAACTTAATATGTGACTTTGTGGTTGGCCTTATAGGGGAAAAACTTTCTGTTGAGTCCTACCTCTGACACCAGTGAGCGCACAGCCTTGGCATGGAGAATTTGAGGAGTGTCCATCACAGGCACATAGTTGCCTTTGTTCTTCTCATATTTCTCTTTGTACTTCACCTGGAAAAACAACGCACTTGTATGTTAAAACACAGGGAATCACCTCACAAAATGGTTACTTTTTTGACCTTCTGATGAACTAAATCAGTGATGAAACTAATAGAAAACTCACGTCACTGGCCATTTCGCTATTCTTCTTGTACATGACGGTGTACATGTCAGTGGCCACAGGTATCACACAGCCCTTCATCATCTCTTTGTCATATTTGTACTCAACCTGGGGGTGAAGCAAAGGTTTGGGGGTCAGAGCGGAGCGGTTCAGAGTAATAAAAAGCCGGTCACAAGTGTTCAGAAGAGCTCACATCGCTCTGCTGCAAGGAGTTCTTTGCAGCATTGATGAAGTCGGGTCTGTCAGTCGTCCAGATCCACTTGTTCTTGGTCTGCTGATACTTTTTCCTGTAGTCCAGCTGTAAATAAAGTTTACAGTTTAATAAAGTTTTTTTTTTTTTAATAGCTAATAGTTTCTCGCTGATTCTGTCACTGAAGCAGCTTACATTGCTGATGTTCTTGTAAGCCTCTTTGGCAGCACGGATTTCGTGAGCCTCGGGGTCCATGTTGATCTGGGCCTTGCTCCTCTCATACACCTCTCTGTACTTCAACTGTAAGACGCAAAAAAAACAGTACATGAAACCCTTGTTGGAAAATGCTGTGACTCCATACAGAAATGTTAGGACTGAGTTTGGGGGAAGCTTTTTACATCACTGGTGATCTCCTTGACCCTCTTCATGTGTTGTTGGTGTGGAGTGTCAAAGGGCAGAGAGTATCCCTTAGCCTTTGTCATGTTGTACTCCATTCTGTAGATGACCTGAGAAGATTAAGCGTTTGTTTACAGTCAGAAATAACCCAGAACTACCACAACCAAAGAACATTGTACCATTAAAAAAGGAATTTGAGAGGAAAATGAATAGAACAAAACTCACATCACTGATCTTCTTGCTGCGCTTTTGGGTCTCATACATAGGAGTCTCCAGGACAGAGGTGAACTTGTCTTTGGCACGTTCATACTGCTCCCTATATTTCCACTGATGGAGGACAGCAGCACAAACATTCAGAACAGATCCTCAATTTAAGCACACATCAAATCATTCCCTTTGTAATTGAAGTATTAGAACTTTTATTACTTTAGATTTATGCAAAGATGGGAGAACTATTTAAGAAAATTATTTTTTAAATACTAAAAAAAAACCCGAAAACCTAAATTGTACAATTTAATAACGTAAACAATTTAAAATTAAATTTACAAATTTTGATTGTTCATAGAAACCCACAGCAAAATATGTGATACCTGCAAATATTTAAAACCTTGTTTTTAGACATTCACGATACTTCTTTTTGCTCTGCACTTTTCTAAAAGTCGAGAATTTTTTGTCTCATTAAGATCTTAAAATGAGGAAAGTATGATTAAAATGAGTCAAAATCTGTTTGCTTTATACTCCTGACAAAAGAAAACTTGATTTAGAGCTCAGAAACGCTCAAATCAATTGATTCATGAAACATTCAAAAGGGATCTGACTTATGTATTTTTGACAGAATTACTTCATGACATGGAAAAGCCGCAATAAATCTCTCAAAAGGTTTTTCAAATTAAATGCATTTGTTTTGAGGTTCATGATATGGGGATTTATGAAGATGGGCCAACTTTTACTGAGATCATATTCTTTCATTTCCATTTATTTTACTATTTTTTGTCACTGTAATCCAAATAAACAACAATTACGTCCATAAAAACTCAGAAAATACAAATCTTTTGCTTGAAACTAACAAAAAATACTTACTATTGGGCTGTTTAAAGTAATTTTAAAGTAATTTTATCTAACAGTTACCTTTTTTGCTTACTTTTCCCTTTGTGAATGCCTGTGGGGAACTCCTTTGTTTTAGATAATGTTCTCTTAATATAACATTTCTTGTAAATACAATTATTTGCTGCATGGATAGATAATGTTACTACAGTCTAGCGATTTTCTCCGTAAGAGTCGTCCGTAAGAGCCCGATTTTTAGACTACCTTTTTGTGCAGTGCGACTTGTACTGTAGCTTCTATCAATGATGACAAATAACACAATAATTATATAATTATTATAATAATAATACACAAAGTTATTGAAATACAGACATGCACAATCCCACAAATCATGCAATTAAGTGCAAACAAGCACAAAGAGATGCAACTTTATGGAAAAATGAGAACGAGTGTTGTTACCGACTCATGATGAAAGTCTGATTTCATGGCTTAAAATGAAGAGAAGACCATGGCCGGCTGATTGTTTTCCGACTGTTTTATAGACAACTCTATAAGGAAGAAATAGTCTAAAAGGATGACTAAAATATTTCCTAATAACATTTGGATCAAAAGCCTCCACTAAAGTCTAGTAGTATTGGAGATGACTACAGGAGTACCAACAAATGTACTTTTCAGATCATTCTGATAACAGATTCTAGTTGGAGCGTCCAGACCACAGCAGTGGTTTTCAGCTCTTCTTACTTAATTTCAGTTAAAAGCTTTAATTAACCTCCTTACAACTTATTGGATTTGTGTTTTCCCCATTCTCCTTTATGTTTTTCCCAGCTTTTAATTAAATCAATGCTTCAATCCCTGAACACATGGACATCTCTTGATGCCTCCAGCCTTTCGGTTTTGCTTTAGAGCACTAACGCTGTAACACCACCAGAGATCTTTTATTTTCTGTTCTGCTCTATAAATTAAAAAAAATATCTATTTGGTCACATTTTTTTTAAGTTTCTTTAATTCTTGTTTGATTGACTTTATTCTTTTTCACCTGTGATGCATTTATATGTTTTATTCGCGTATTGTGTTGGTTTGAGTTTATGTACATCACTTTGGGGCTCCTTGGTTGGTGGCGGAAGGTGCTCTATAAATGAATGAATGAATGAATGAATGAATGAATGAATGAATGAATGAATGAATGAATGAATGAATGAAAAATGAATGAAATTCCTTTTTTTCTGCTGTAAACTTCTTTACACTTACTGAAAATAAATGACTGCCCAGAAATTCAAAGTAAATTAAATATTTATTAGGATTTATAAATATCTGATGCTTGGATTAAAGCTTGAAAAAGAAGGATGGGACGAATGGAAGTTACGTTGACTGATGGGATGGAAAGAGCTTCTAGGTGAGCATCAAACAAGTCTCTGTCTCTTTACCTGACTGCCCATTGAGGACTGGCAAAGGGCTGTGAGAATGTCAGGGCGTAGTAACTCATTGCAGCCACCCTTTAGCAGGTCCTTTGCTCTGGATTTATACATTTTCTGTCCACACAAAACAAAAACACACACACAGCATGCCTGAGTTTCTATATAAAAAGACAGGGGGGGGGTGGATATGGACTTGGAGAGGAACCCTGGAGATTCAAGCTGTATGTCTTCATCTGTGCCAACAGAGAGAGACGAAAGTTGGCAAAGACAAGTGCTCTGATGGAAACAGATGCAGCTTTAAGACAGCGCTTCAGTGGAACTATGCACGGTGACCTGTGAGGGACAAAAAGGAGGCCGGGACTGACAGACAGGAACTGTCGGGGCCATGCGACGACCAGCACCAGCAGCTCTGCTGACAAACCTCATGCACTGGCACGACAGGTCTGAAGGGTCGCAGCAGAGTCGGCAGGCGGGTGCTTCAGCACAACCAGGGGCGTTTACCTGGCTCATGTTGTTGTTTTCCCTGGCCAGCTGGTATCTAGGGTCATCTGTAGTTATGGTGAACTTATCCTTGGTCTTCTCATAATTAGCTCTGTAGGCCCTCTGCTCAGAATGTCAGAAGGTTGTTAAAACAAATGCCTAGAAACTGTGGGGTGCACACTTTTTTGGAAATAAAGCCCATTAATAAAAGTGAAAGTCAACAGTCATTTTAAACTCTCTGCATTTTCATAACACTCAAAAGAGTGTGTCAGAGCAATGATCAAATAATGTCAAAAAAACACACACCATCTTTTACCTCCAAGCTGAAACTCCAATAGAGATGCAAAGAAACATCAATAATTTCAATGAATACTTTAGAAAAAAAGGTTCATGGCTGCACTAAAGACCCGAACATTACATTTGACTATTTTTTTTTTTATTGCTTTCAGAATAAAAGAACTCACATCGTTGATGAGGACGGAGGCATTCTTCGCAGCCTGGAAAAACGGCGTGTCGCAGGTGTATTTAAAATTGCTTCTATTCTTCTCAAACGAGGCTTTGTAGAGTCTCTGTGAGGAAGAGGAAACCACCAACATTTAGGAACAGATTGACCCCCCCTCCCTACTTGTGACATGAGACGTGCAAACAAATCTGATACGTCACCTCACTGTAGAGAGTCTTGTTCCTCTCGGCCTGCTGCATCTCAGGAGTGTCCCATGCGTAGCATCCAATACCCTTCAGCCATTCTAGGTCCTCCTTGTACTTGACCTGCAGTGATGATCAGAAACAAGGATTACATTTAATATCACGTCTGTTCTTATATATAGTGTCTTGTGGTGGAGAACTGAAGGAAAAAAACGTACGTTGCTGATGTTTTCACCCACAACTCTGTTGAAGAAGAACTCAGGACGATCAGGGATGGACTTCCAGGTCCCCAGAGTGCTGATGTATTTCTCTCTGTATTTCACCTGCGACGTAAAGTTAAGGTGAATCAGTGAACCTCATCTTGATATCAAAATGTAAATAGAAGTGTCACAAAGCTCTCTGAAACCTCAATGTATAACATTTCAGTTGCTGACCTCACTGATGTCGTCAGTGACTCTGCGGTGGCAGAGGATGTCCAAAGCATCCTTGACTGTGTGGTAGTGGCCCTTAGAAAGCTCAAACGTCTCCTTATAACGCAGCTGAAGAAACACAAAGACAGAAAGGGTAAGCTTTTTTCCCCCCTTTAAACTAGTAGCAAAGTCAAATCTTATTAAACACATTTGTAAAGTTGCTTAATGTAACTAAAAACACAGAAACTTGGATTCTAGGCACTAAATAAAAATTTAGGGCAAAACAAGTTCAATTGTCCATTTCTAAAAAGTTTTCTAATAGGCTAAAGGGAGCCACAGGAATACCGATAAAACAATACTCACATCACTGGACTGCAGGTATGCTTTCTTGGCACGTATCAGGTGAGGGGTATCAGCAATGGCGGTATATCTGTGTTTCATCTTCTCATACTGGTCTTTGTACTTGGTCTAACAGAAGAAATTAAATAATGAGTTAATAAAATAGACAACCTGTGAACGTGAGTCATTTAAACTCTATAAAGGACAAGATGGAATCAGGAAGAATTGTTGCTAGATGCAGAAGTCAGACATTTTTCCTCCAAACGCAACAGAAAAATGGAGAGTCGACGAGCTGAAGGATCCTAAAAGTCCCACTCTGATGAAAATGGCGTTTTTCTCATAATGCAGGACACATGTAAAATAAAAACGGCCAGAAATTGCATTTATGAGTATTTCCTTATTTAAATCGTCAATCAACAACTCAGAGCTGAATTTCTGATGAACTCCTGCTGCTCTGCAGAAACTATGTCCTAGAAAATGTCACAGATTTTTCTATTTTGCCTAAAGATTGCATGATCTTCGCTAAAAGAGCACTGGTAATGCTTTTTAGATGGCTAAAAAGATGAACAGAGTGGGACTTAAAATACTAACAGAATTCAAGGGCATTCAGTAAGAAAGAAAAACAAAACTATATGAAACCAGTTTGGTAAAAAAAAATAAAAATGAAAAGCAGAAGACTTACATTACTGTAGACCACTTTCATTCTTCTGGCATGCTCCATATCTGGTGTTTCTTTTTCTGGTGTGAAGTGTGCCCTTTCCTTGGTTGCCAGATCTGTGTACTGGTACTGCAGGGGAATAGAAGTATTAAAAAGTGGAACATATATGTGGTACTTTCAAAAGCAATTTTAAAATTTTCATTACCTTGTTGGAGAGCTGTTGAGCCCATTTGACCCTCTTGATATCCAAAGAATCTGCAGAAGACGTAACCTTGGCCATTTCCTGTTTGCTATGAGCTTTGTAGATTAGCTGAGGAGAGATTAGCGGCAGAAGTCAAACAAGTTTTAATGTGTTTCAGAATTAAAAAAAGGCAATAAGATCAAATATGTTTGGAAGAACCACTCACATTACTCATGTGCGTCTTCAGCTCAGTTACACGCTTGTACTCCGGAGTATCAAGAACCACGGTGAAGTTAGCCAGGTTTTTCTTTGCCTCCACTGGATAGCTCGCCTGAAAAAGTGAAGCATAAGTGAGGATGATGTGGGGATAAAAAAAAAAGCAAAATACTAAAAAACTCAGGATTTTCCTTCATTTTAATTTTTCAAAAAGAGTTTATTTTTGAAAAAACAACAAACACAAACCCTTTGTTTGGTGATGCTGCGGACATGAACCATCTCAGGGGTGTCATACAAGAAGCAGCCGACGCCCCTCAGCCACATCAGATCCTCTTTATATTTGAGCTAAAAGTACCGAAAATATCCAATTTAATCAACATTTTATTGCACGTTTAACTGAATTCTGCCAAAATCAGCGTTCTTGCGATCTCAGCTTACATCGCTGGTGATCTCATTGACGTGGTAACAGTGCATGAGTTCCGGTGTCATGGGCATGGAGATCAGCTGGCCTTTGCTGTTGGTGTATTTCTCTTTGTAGCAAAGCTAGAACAGGGGAAAAAAGAAAGACGGGATCTGAATGACATAAAGTGCTGAGCCAAACGGATAAAAAAAGTGGGTTCCGTACATCACTGAGGTTTCGTTGGTTCATCTTGACTTGATTGATGTCAGGAGTGTCGTAGGTTAAGTGGATCTTGTCCTTCTGCTTCTCGTAAGCCTCACGATACAGACGCTGGGAAGAGCATAAATAAGATCAGGTGGGTCCTCAAGCAGGAGGATCAAAATCATGGAAATAAAAGTCACTTCTTACATCATTGATCATCTTGTTAACCTTCCTGGAGGTAACAAAGCTGACCCCCTCTGGATGAAGAGTATACGCCTTAGCCTTCATCATCTCATAGGCCTCCTTGTATTTAAACTGCAAATGTGTGACACAGTTTGGTTATTTTGGTTCCATCAGAACACAACTTGTAACTACTAAAATATCAGAGACTCACGCTGCTGGTCACAACTTTGTTTATCTTTGCCTGTTTGATCAGAGGAGTATCGTTGGGAAGGGAGTAACCCGTGGGCATGAACTTCTTGTTGGCTTCCTTGTACTTTTTCTATAAAAGAGGTACATACAGTCAAAAGGGACACTTTTGTGGCTAAGCAACATACAAATGTGTGTCGGTGAAAAGAATACATCACACTGCACCAAGAAGCCTTTGTAAATTGAAATCAATTCAGTAAAAATCCTATTGTTTCTTATGAATCATTTAAGGTCAAAGTTTTTTTTTTGAGTATATCATTTTTTTTTACATGTTGCAGTTCTTTTCATGACATATTAATGTTATTTACTGGATAACATTAGAATATTATTTTATTATTTCGAATTTGCATTTCGTTTGTTGCATAAATGAAAAATGAACAAATTTCAGGCGAACGTCTCACCTGCGTAACGAATTTGACTGTCTATTTCATAACAGTTTACACTACAAACTTTATATCATTAGAATTTACGATTTTACATTTAGTTTCTTTAAGGATTTACCACTTTGGAGGAAAGGCAGAAATTTAAAGTTAAGTACAATCTTTGAAAAACAAAATAAACTTACATCACTCTGGACGTAGTTTGCCATCCTGGCTCTCTCGGTTTCAATGGTAACAGCAGGTGAGCTGCTGCTTCCTTTGACATTTGTGTTGTAGTCATAGCGGTAGTGGAGCTGGAAGGAAAAAAAGATCATTTTTTACTGTTTAAACTTGATTTGGGAATAAATGAGACAACAATAAAATTTACATGGCATTTAATATGTCAGTAGGAAAACATTAAACTAATTAAAACCTAAAGTTACTCACGTCACTCAGATTCTGAGCGTTCTGCTTGGCCGTCTCATACACAGGAGTGTCCGTCACCACAGTGTACTCCTTAAAGGCTTCAATACCCTTAGCTCTGTACTTGGCCTAAAACAAAAACGTTCAATAAATTAAAGTTTTCTTTTAAAAAAAAGCTTAGCAGGTTACGAAACTTAGATCAAACATTTTGGACGGGGGGCACCTACCTCACTCTGAAGGATACCAGCTTGTTTGACACGGAGGATCTCTGGAGTGTCCCAGGCATAGCAGCCGATACCCTTCAGCCAGTTCATATCATCTTTGTAGAAAATCTGTAGTAAGAAAAGAAAAAAATCCGGTAAATAGCACGAATTTTTGAAGGGAAATACTCATGGATGTAAAAATGTTACTCACATCACTGAGCTGTTCATTGACTTTGCGCGCTTGGACATACATCTGCATGTCAGGCATGCAAATCCACTGGTGCAGATACTTTCTGTAGTTGATGCCACTGACAGTTTTCTGGGTGTTACGAGCGGACAAGATCTCCAGCATGTCTGGGGGGATATGATTTTTGGCCTTGGTCTTCTCGTAATTGTCTTTGTACAGACGCTGTGAAGAGTGAGAACAGACGGTTTCATTAGTTCTCACATTAGATTCCCTTGAAATCTATCTGACTGTCAAGATTTTATTTTTCCTAAATATGTTCTACAATGAAGGTAAACATGTTCAAGATACGTACATCTAAGACCAGCTTTCCAACTTGGACGCAGCGAGCAGTGGCCGGATCATCCTGAAGCGACTTGGGCAGACTGTAAAGGGATTTGAACTTTTCGTAGTCCTCCTTGTATTTCACCTGCAATGACAAATGTTGTTTTTTTTTTAGTTTGTAAATGGAGACAACCATAATAGTTGGAAAATAAAGATGATCCTGAAAACATTATAGTAAAGAGTTGATCTTACATTGCTGAGTATGACCTTCTGTTGTTTTGCATGCTGCAGCGCATGTGAGTCATGTGGGATGCGGTAGCTCTTTGCTTTGATTTTGTCCCAGGCAGATGTGTAGATTTTCTGTTGAAAGTTCAACCACAATAAGGACAACGTGTTGCAGTTCAAAAACCATAGCATGTATATCTGACACCTTTTGTTTTCTTTTTGCTTACATTACTGAAGAAGTATTTGAAGTTGTGGCATCTGGCGTAGTCGTGGGTGTCCAGGATAGCGGTGTACAAATGCTTCTCCTTGTGATATGCCTCCCTGTAGTTCAGCTGTGGCAGACGGTTTCATTAAGTCTTTAGCCTCAGTGTTTTTATTTCATGGCTAAATAATTTTAAACGCAGCTCACCCACCTCACTGGCCCAGGTGTGACCCAGGACAGCCGTCACATACTCTGGCGTGTCTGTCACAATTGAGTAGTTGTTGAACTCCTTTTTGGCCTCTGCTCTATACTTAAGCTATGGGGCAATGAAAAAAAAGTGTAAAACACTGTTTTGGGGAACAATCTTATAGTTAAAAGTAAAAAAATATGATGAAAAAATGCTGTTACTCACATCACTTTGCAGCTCGTAGGACTTCTTGGCACGGAGAATCTCTGGTGTGTCCCAGACATAGCATCCAATTCCCTTCATCCAGTTCAGGTCATCTTTGTAAAACACCTGTCAAATGATCACAGAAAATTAAACCCTTACTATATTGTAAAAAAAAAAAAAAGAATTCACCCTATATATCATATAATATCATATCATATTTGGTACAAACTTTTCTGATACACACATACCATTGGTATGGTTCAAACTTTCATTAAAAATCCATTGTATGTAACTTGCTTTAATGCAGTGGTTCCCAAACATTTTTTGCAGGGCCCCCCCTTTCTGGAATTTAGAATATTTTCGAGCCCCCCCACACTGACACAAACATACAAATCCTTTGTTTCTAAACTCCACCGCGCCTTATAACATGTGGTTAATGAGAAATCTTTGAACGGTAGAATTCTGTTATCTAAAGCTGAAGGAATCTCTAGATCTGTCTATGTGTCTCTGTCTTTAGAAATGCCAAAACACATCTGTAACCTATTAAACAAAACATTATTTGATTTTATTTGGAGGAAAAAATTTAATTACTTAAGCAAAATTTGTTTTGTGTAACACCAGAAAACATGGGGGCGTGGATGTATTAACCTTTGAAACTTTAAACAACTCTTTTAAAATAAAGTGGTTAAGTAATTTATTGAAAGGGGAGGACAATATCTGGAATGCATTTCCCAAATATATATTTGACACAATGGGAGGCATTAAATTCTTGCTAAATTGTAATTGTAAAATTGAAAAATTACCCACAAAACTTTCAAACTTTTACAAAGAAGCCCTGCTGGCCTGGAAACTCATTTATTAACATAATTTTTCTCCAACAACATGTTTTATTTGGAATAACAGTAATGTACAAAACAAGAATAAATTACTTTTTTCCTAGATGGTATGATAATGATATTGTTTTAATCAGACAACTTTTCAATTATCATGGACATCTTCTGACGTATGAAGAATTTCTTTTAAAATTCGGTATTCCTGTTCCACCCAGAGAATATGCAATAGTGTTAGATGCCGTTCCAACCAGTATACTTCGACTGTTTAAAGGGATTTATAACACAAGTCAATCAAGAACCCAGACAATTTTTTTGGACAATGTGGATATTTGTGTTAATTCAGTTTCCAATAAACAAATAAGAAATCATTTACATACCACAACCTTACCTGCTGGGAGGTTTTATTGGGAATCCAAATTTGTGGACATAAAATGGACTTATGCTTGGACTATTAGCAATAAATACTGTCTAAATAACAAAATAAAAGAGGTGTCCTTCAAAATATTGCATTGTGAATATCCTACCCTAAAAAACTTTGAGTAGAATTGTTGTGGACATGGACCTGTTTTGTTCATTCTGTGGAACTCAGGAGGAAACTATTTATCATCTGTTTGTGGACTGCAGACATACAAATATGTTTTGGATTGAAGTGGGAAACTATATTGGAAATATAACTAAACAAACTGTTAAATTTTTATTAATTCATTACACAATTGTTTTTATTATTGGCAAAATTCCATATCTGTAAAGCCAAACGGTCAAACTCCAAACCTAAATTCCGGCAGTTTTTGAGTGACATCAATCAGTACTGTACCAGTGTCAAACACCTGCAAAACCAAAAAGCAATTCGAACTAATTTTATTTTTGGAAGATTTAAAATTTATTAAACCCCAAAGATTTTTGAAGTAATAATTCTTTTTTTCTTATGTTGTATATGTATGTGTATATATTTATATATTTTTTGTTTTATTTCTTATATTTTTCTGCAATATGTACACATTTCAACTCCCCCCGAGACATTCACATTGTTAATGTATTATGTTGTTTGTCAATAAAGTATGAAAAAAAAAACTCCTTGCTGGAATGGAAGACTGAATAATTTCTTGATAATTAATTTTTATGATACAGTTTCACCCTGTTAAAAATATGTTGATCACATTTTTTTTACTGAAAACTCGACAATATTTTTGCATCTTAAACTAGCATTTTTGTGAGCAAAAACTTACCAAGTCACTCAATGTCTCACAATTAATTGATTAATTGATAATACATTTGTCTCTTTAAAAAATGATATTTCATTTCTTGTAGATTTCATTACATGATTCAAGAAATATCTTAGTTCCAAAATATTTGAGTTTCTTCTTATTTCTTTAATTTTTGTGATTTAAAAGGTTAACTGAACATAAAGGACTAATCTGAACAATTTTCAACAGGGTGGTTTCAAGTATTTAACCTAAGATGAAAATTTCAAAGTAGTTTACGTGGCTTTTTGATGAGACGGGTACTAAAAAGTACAAAAGAGAGGCTTACATCACTGAGTATCTCGTTAGTCTTGCGGGCACGGATGGCATCCTCCTGTTCTGGATGGCAGGTCCACTGGTGCAGGTAGGTGCGATACAGGACGTTGCTCAACATGTCCTGGCAGCGCTTAGCTACCTGATTAGCAATGATGTCGGATGGAATGTGGTTTTTGGTCTTAGATTGATGGTAGTCCTTCTGGTAGATCCTCTGTTACAACCATTGATGTTTGACACACAGAAGAACGAAATAAAACGGAGATTTAGACAATTAAAAAACACCTAAATACAGTATAACACAGGGACAATAAAGCCCTCCCTACTCAGTACTTCATGTGTCAAAAGTAGAAAATGAAACACTTAACTGTCATTAAAAAAGTTGTTTTTCAAACATTTTCTAAGTAAAAACAACTGAACTGTATATAACAGGGATAAACACACTGTTAAACTGCAGAAATCTCACCATTGGCTTACTCTTCTCCTGCTGTCCACAGCGCACCACCTCAGGGAAGTCCACCAGAGTCCCAGCGATGTAGTGACCTTTAGCTTTTTCATGAGCATCCTTGTACTTGACCTAGTATTAAAACAAAAAGGGGAAAGAAAATATTCAATCCACCTCCACGTACTGTATATGTTTTAAAATGCTTAACCAACACTCACTGCTACAAACATGTGTGGACACTCACATCACTGGCAATTTCTCTGCCCTTCTTCCCAGTGACCAGTGGGATAAACTCGTGGTTTAGCTTGTAGCCAGCAGCCTTGGTCTCATCCCATTGCATTTTGTAGGTTTTCTGCAAATAAAATGAGAAAAGTTAGCAAAAAGTGTTACTATTATTATTAGCCCAAAATAATAAATCCAGCTAGAGAAAACAAGTTTGTGAGCCATCGTACCTCACTGATGATCTTCGCCACTTCTCTGCTATGGGCCAGTTGAGGAGTATCATCTGACCCGATGTAGTGACCCTTTTCTGCATTGAAACTTTCTTTATATTTCAGCTGTGGTAGAAAGAAAAAGTCAGTGGAACAATCTCTCCATTATCTTTTGTTAAAGGAGGTCTGCCTAGTGTTAAACTGCATACATCACTGAGGTTGGCAGCATTTATTTTTGCCAAGACGATTTCAGGGCGATCCACAACAAGGGTGAATTTTCCAAACTCCGCAATAGCATTTTTCTTGTAGAGTCTCTGCAAATAAGGAAAAAAAGGGGAGGCTTAACTCTGGCAAACAAAATAAACAAACTATAATAGCCGGTACAAGAATTTGATAGAAAAACATACATCGTTAAGGATTTCCTGAGCTTTCTTGACTTTGACATGGTCAACAGAGTCAGCTGCCACCCAGCCGTAGCCTCTGATCCACTCCAAGTCTGCCTTGTAGAGAACCTACAGAAAGAAACAATAGTCAGTTCTAAGCACAATATCTTAAGTCATTTTTAAATGTTAAAATCTGAGTTTTAGGCTCACGTTGCTTTGCAGATCATAGACTTTGCGGGCCTGGATCACATCATTTTGGTCTGGCATACAAGTCCACTGGTGCAGGTACGTTCTGTAGTTAAAGTCATTGACTTGCTTCTGGCATTTCTTGGCCAACTCAAGGTTCAGCATGTCCACTGGCAGGTTGAACTTGGTCTTGGACTTGTTGAAGTCCTTCTTGTACAGAGCATCACTGGCTATCTTGGCTGAGTTCAGAGCCAGCATGATTAGGGGATCATCCTGGACACAGCGAGCTCCAATGTGGTGGCCGACCTGCTTGCGGTAACTTTCCAAATATTTATGCTGAAGAACAGGAAAAATTAAGAGTCACTATATTAATCTGCTCAAGTGATTCAAGTGAATTGTAAAAAATCCTGGAAGACTTCACCCCTTTTGCTTTAAGGATTAGGAAGATGGAAGATTTTGCACTTTTCTACTTACTTTACTTTGCACTTGAGTTGTAGTGGTGCACTGCTTGATGGATACAGCGTCAGGAGGCATAAAGTATCCAGTTGCTTTCACTTTGTCCCATGCATCAGTGTACAGTTTCTACAAGAAAGATCAATTTAGAAAAATTGTAAACAAATAATTAAAGATAATGTTGGAATAAGACAAAGAGAAATTAAATGTTTAGGATCACCCGGTGAGACTTTGCTCTTACCGGGTGAATGTTTTTAGCCACTTCCCTGGCTGTGACAATCGTTGGAGTCTCGACCAACGAATACTTTGTCTTATCCTGATGCCAGGCCTCACGGTACTTTGCCTAAAAAAAAAAAAAAAAAGAAAAGTAAATATTCAGTTACAAAAAATTAATCAAATTAATTACTGCTAAGTGTCTGCAAAGTTGGAATTATAAAAAGAAAACAAACATTTAAATACATTATGTCCCATATTACCTATTTATGTGTTATTCATTGCCTCACCTCATTAAGGACATCAGCTGCGTTCTTAGCGCGCACAATATCCATTCTGTCTGAAGGAATTGTGAACGGCTGCTTATCCAACTGAACACGGTAGCCTCTCTAAAAAAAGTGCACAAAAATACAGAAGAATAATGAGGAAATGAGACAAATCCTTTGAAACTGGTTCTAATGTCCAACAAAATGTCATGTATGCGTTCATTTCACATTGCTAATCGAACAAACTACTTTTCAGTAAAACCTTCCATCTTTAATTTTATATTTGTTACATTAGTTTAAAATGGTTTTCCTAATATTTCATTCTGCTTAATGTCATTGAAAGTTTTAAGGACAGTAGAAATCGGTTGGAAACTGTTTTTTCTAGCCTTGCCACAAATTTCTAGTAATACAAGGACTTTTATTCTAAATATATTAATATTTAATATATTTGTTTGTGAGACTTTGTAAGACCAGACTTACATCTGCAAGGATCTTCTGTGCATTCTTAGCCTTCATAACATCCACACACTCATGCGGCGACCATCCACAGCCACGTATCCACTCCATGTCAGATTTGTACACAGCCTTGGAGAGAAAAGAGCAAACACATTTTTAAAAATCATGCATACCTATGTAGACATTTCCCATGATTTTGATCATTGAAAAAGATATATAACTGTTTCTCCTTAACAGGATGACCAACTTACATCACTTTGGAGATCATAGGCCTTCCTGGCTTGAACCACATCGTTGGAATCTGGCAGGCAGGTCCACTGGTGCAGGTACGTTCTGTAGTTGAAGTCGTTGACTTGCTTCTGGCATTTCTTGGCCAACTCAAGGTTCAGCATGTCCACCGGCAGGTTGAACTTGGTCTTGGACTTGTTGAAGTCCTTCTTGTACAGAGCATCACTGGCAATCTTAGCTGAGTTCAGAGCCAGCATGATCAGGGGATCATCCTGGACACAGCGAGCTCCAATGTGGTGGCCGACTTGGTTGCGATATCCTGTCTTATACTTGTACTAATAGTGAAAGAAGGAGGAGGAGTAAAAATAAGGCCAGTAAAATGATCAACATTTGTAATTATGTGTTTTTTTCCCTTACGTCGCTTATGATATCTCTGGAAGCTTTAGCTTTCAGAACAGAGACAGCATCCTCTTTGATGTGGTAGCCCTTAGCCTTCTGGTCATCCCATGCCTTTGTGTACAATTTCTGCTCAAGTTCAGAAAAAAAGTGATAGTTAGATATGGCTCAAATACACACACGGCATTTTATTTGTTATGTCAGGGTAACTGTTCACTCACGTTGCTGACAGTCACAGCGTTTGCCTTTGCTAGTTCAAAGGTAGGTGCGTTTGATGGCATGTGAATGACCAGCTTGTCTTTGTCCCACACTTCTCTGTATTTCCTCTGTTAGAAAAGAAACCCAAACATGTTGTTGTTTTTGTATGCTCCCTATATTCACACTAAATAAATATTTAATTTAACAACTGAAATAAGCGTGCACTGGAATGATATTACGTACATCACTTAGGTTGTCAGAATTTTGTTTGGATAGAACGATAGCAGGGAGATCCACAATGCTGGTGAACTTGACAGTGCTTGGGTGCTGACGGTAGAGCCTATCATTCAGAACAGTTTGAGCGTGTTTCACTTTGACTACATCCACACAATCCTGAGTTGACCAGCCACATCCTCTCAGCCACTCTAGGTCGGCTTTGTATACAGCCTAGAAAACAATAAAAATGCATTAGCTTGCTGACAGTCTCTTCATACATTAGAATAGTCCTGGCACCAAACATCTACAGAAAAAGAATTGTAAGAAAATGTATAACAGCATACATTTTCATACATCACATTTGAATAATCATTAGCTATATCAACTATTTATGATTTCATGCATACAGCAAAAAATTAAAGTTAAAAATCTAAAGTTTTGATCAAATCTAATGTTTAGAAACTGATGAACCTACATCACTTCTCAGGTCGTAGACCTTTCTGGCCTGGACCACATCATTGGAGTCTGGCAGGCAAGTCCACTGGTGCAGGTAGTTTCTGTAGTTGAAGTCATTGACTTGTCGCTGGCACTTTTTGGCGAGTTCGACAGACAGCATGTCCACCGGAAGGTGATATTTTGTCTTGGTCTTGTTGAAGTCTTTCTTATAGATGTTGTCACTGGAGATCTTTGCCGCATTAGCAGCTAACATAAGCAGTGGGTCGTCCTGAACACTCAAGGCCCCAATGTGATGGCCGCATTGTTTGCGGAATCCAGCCTTATATTTATACTGAAATCAGGGGTAAAAAGGTGTTTTTTTTAGTAATAAAATACAAACACAAAAGAAATGGAAAGTGGCTCTTAAAATAAAAAATGTAAACAAGGTATTCAAACGTACATCGCTGATAATGTCACGGGATGCCTTGGCAGCTACAACAGAAACAGCGTCCTTAGGAAGATTGTAGCCCTTGTTTATGGTGTTCACAAATCCTTCACGGTAATATTTCTGTGGGGAAAAAACACATGATGGTGTCATACAGTATTTTGGAATTTCCCATGTCAATTATGAAATAATGAAAATACTTTGATAGGAGTATTTTCAAATAAAAAAAAACGTGATTACCAGACTGGTGTTGAGTTTATTCTGCTGGGCCAGGATGATCTCTGGAGTGTCAGGCATGATGTGAAGGTTGGTCTTATCACTCTCCCAGGCAGCAACATATGCTTTCTATAAGAGGGATTTTAAAGACATGAAGATATCAATAATTAGTTGAGATTAGCTTTAAGTCCATGACACGACCACAACAACAAAATAGCATTATTTGAAAGTGCTCTCATTGGTTTGGTGGTGATGCACCTTGTTCATGATTTGGGCATTGGCCTGGGCGAGGGCGTATGGCATGTCAGTTGTCTTGGCAGTGAATTTGAAGGTGCTGGGATGCTGGCGATACTTCCTCTCACTCAGAATCTCAGCTGCTTTTTTGGCTTTCTCAACATCAACTGAACCTATTGGGACCCATCCCATTCCCTTGACCCATTCCATGTCAGCCTTATACACAGCCTAGGAGCAGAAAACAATGAAACAGTCAGTTAAATCATCACAAGGCTATAGAAGGACATTACAACATAATAAATACAGACTTACATCACTTTGCAGGTCATAAGCCTTCCTGGCCTGGACCACGTCACTGGAATCTGGCAAACAAGTCCAATTGTGTAGACGAGTTCTATAGTTGAAGTCATTGACTTGTATCTGGCATTTCTTTGCAAGTTCAAGGTTCAGCATGTCCACTGGCAGGTGGAACTTGGTCTTGGATTTGTTGAAGTCCTTCTTGTACAGAACTTCACTGGCAATCTTGGCTGAGTTCAGAGCCAGCATGATCAGGGGGTCGTCTTGGACACAGCGAGCTCCAATGTGGTGGCCGACCTGCTTACGGTAGCCTGTCTTGTACTTGTACTGTACAAAAGACAGAAGAAAACAAAGTGTTACTATTACAGAATGTTTTGAATTACACATACAAAAACAAGACTTTCATTGTCACATACATCACTGATGATTTCTCTTCCGTGTTTGGCGGCAATGATGGAAACAGCATCAGACTTCATGTCATAGCCCTTTCTGAAAATCTTCTCGACATCTTCTCTATAAAGTTTCTGAAAATTAAAGAAATAAATGAATACATTGCAAACAGAAAACATGGGAACCAACTCAAATATGAAAAGATCAAACATACCTTGCTGATGTTGTAGGCGTTGGCCTTAGAAAGCAGCAGTTCAGGGAGGTCTGGGGTCACATGGGTCTTAAGCTTATCTGCCTCCCATGCAGCTATGTAGTTTTTCTGTGTTGTGGTAAGAAAAAAAAATTAATTACACAAATCATGATCACAAGAAAAATACTAAAAACTAAAATAGCTGACCTTATTCATGATTTCTGCATTCGTTTTTGCCAAGACCATGGGCATAGAATGCATGTCTGTGGTGAATTTCAGAGTCTCTGGTTTCTGCTTGTAGAGAAGGTCACTGAGAATTTTTGCAGCATTCTTAGCCTTCAGCACATCCAAAGAGCCGATGGGGACCCACCCTACGCCAACAACTTCATCTAAGTCTGCCTTGTACACGGCCTTGATAAAAGAAGCACAAAAATATGTAATACAAGGGCACAGCTGCATCGAATGCAGGGATAAAGTCAGAAAGATGCTTACATCACTCTGAAGATCATAGGCTTTTCTGGCCTGTACAACATCATTGGAGTCTGGCAGGCAAGTCCACTGGTGCAGGCGAGTGATATAATTGAAGTGGTTGACTTGCTTCTGGCATTTCTTGGCCAACTCAAGGTTCAGCATGTCCACGGGCAGATGGAATTTGGTCTTGGACTTATTGAAGTCCTTCTTGTACAGAGCATCACTGGCTATCTTGGCTGAGTTCAGAGCCAGCATTATCAGAGGATCATCTTGGACACAGCGGGCTCCAATGTGGTGGCCAACCTGCTTGCGGTATCCTGTCTTGTACTTGTACTGATAAAAAAACGAAAGTGGTTTGTGATCTTACATAAATGTTGCCACAATAATGTTCCAATTTGAAAACAAAAGGGAAAACTCACATCACTGATGATCTCCCTGGAGCCCTTAGCAGCCTTGACAGAGACTGAGTCAGGAGGAAGGAAGTAACCCTTCTTAATGGTTTCCTCAAAACCTTGTCTGTATAATTTCTGCAAAACAAATTGTAAAAATATGATAAAACATAATTTAATCAACAGAACTAAAACATAATGTTGTATAAAGTGTTGAGTCTACTAATGTAACTAATGTGACAAAACTTTATAAAGAAAAAAGAAAAGGATCTACACCAACCTTGCTCATGTTCACTGCATTTTGTTGAGCGAGAACAATCTCAGGAGTGTCTGGTTTAATGTGCAGCTTCACCTTGTCTTTCTCCCATGCTTCAGTGTAGAGGCGCTTTGGAAGAGCACAACACACATGCATTGTTAAAAAAGGGATATAATAGAAAAAAGACTAGAGGTCAGAATGAGGAGCACGTTTACCTTGTTCATGGTCAAGGCGTTATTCTTTGCAAGCACAATATTCATGGCATCTGTCAGACTGTGGAATGGCACAGTGCTGGGGTGCTGGCGGTATTTTCTTTCACTCAAAATCTCTGCAGCTTTCTTGGCTTTTTCCACATCAACTGACCCAATAGGCACCCAGCCCAGACCTTGGAGCCATTTCAGGTCAGCTTTGTATACAGCCTGTGCAAAAGGTAGGTAAATCAATCTTTGATGAATAACATCATCATGGAAAACATGAGATAGGACTTGCTCAGTAGCACATTCAAGAAACTCACATCACTTTGGAGATCGTACGCCGTCCTGGCCTGTACCACATCATTGGAATCTGGCAGACAGGTCCAGTTGTGTAGACGAGTTATGTAGTTAAAATGGTTGACTTGGATCTGGTTCTTTTTGGCCAGTTCAAAGGCCAACATGTCCACCGGCAGGTGGAACTTGGTCTTGAAATTGTTGAAGTCCTTCTTGTACAGAGCATCACTGGCGATCTTGGCTGAGTTCAGAGCCAGCATGAGCAGAGGATCGTCCTGAATACAGCGAGCTCCAATGTGGTGGCCGACCTGCTTGCGGTATCCTGTCTTGTACTTGTACTAGGTGGAAAAAAAAAAACTATTATAATAAAAGTGTTGGGCAAAACCCAAACAAAACTTTATTTAAAAAGTTTAAGATTTTAACAACAAAGAAAAGATGAAAAGATGCAAAACACAAGCTATTCATTCTAAGGGTTTTAATACTCTGCAATATACCCATTACTTGTTTAAAGACCAGCTGTTTAGAGTTCCAAGATTACGTAACATGTACAAGGGGGTGGTGGTATGTGGAAGGGGGTGATCTCATCAAAGCAAATATTATTATCGTTATTGACAAAAATTAAGAGATCATACAAACTTATTCAAGAATGGCAAAAATCACATTTAAATACTGGCCGTGAGTAGCAAGGATAGGCTCCGGCAAACCTGTGACCCCAAAACGGACAAATAGGGGTTTAGAAGATGAATTAATTAAATTATGGTAAATTAAATTAAATTAAATGTTTTTATTTGCCACCCTTAGAAAGTCTTCTGCCGCTCTCCTGCCGTTTTAGCTCCAACATTGATTATCTATCAAATCCCCTTGGGAAATGAGAGTTTTTTTCTCAATCTAAGTCAAATTTGATTTCAATAAGAAATAAATCTAAAATCATGCACTCACATCACTTGCAATGTCCCTGGTTGCTCTTGCAGCCAGAATAGATATGGCATCACCTCGCAGGTCATAGCCCTTCTTCTTGGAGTCTTCATGTGCTTGTTTGTACTTTTTCTGTAAACGGCACAAAAACAAAATCAGTATATTTAATCTTGAATGGATAATGTTCCTCAGTGCAACATTTGAATAGTTTTTACTTACCAAGCTGTAGTTGACATTGTTTGCCTTAGCTAGGAGCACATCCATTGCATCGGGCATGATGTGGTTCTTTGTCTTTTCTTTGTCCCACACTTCCGTGTAGGCTTTCTGTTTTCACAAACACAAGGGCATTAGGATCAAAACTGTAACCTGTGCAGTTTGTTCACAGAAAAAAATACAGCAATTTTACACAAAATGTATAAATTAAACAATTTCTACTGAATGTCATACCTTGTTCATAACTTGTGCATTAGCTTTAGCCAACACCAAAGGCATGTCCTCAGTAGTGCACTTAAATTTGAAGTTGCTTGGATGTTGACGGTACTTTCTTTCACTCAAAACTTCAGCAGCTTTTTTTGCCTTCTCCACATCCAGTGACCCTATAGGCACCCATCCGATGCCCTGCATCATCTTCAGATCTTCTTTGTATACAGCCTAGAATGTTTTTTTAGAGAAGGAAAAATTACAAAACCCTTTTTATTTTAGATCAGGCCAATTTAACACATGTTGAATCCAAGACATTCAGCTCACATCACTTTGCAAGTCATATGCATGTCTGGCTTGAACCACATCATTGGAGTCTGGCAGACAGGTCCACTGGTGCAGACGAGTGATATAATTGAAATTGTTGACTTGCTTCTGGCATTTCTTGGCCAACTCAAGGTTCAGCATGTCCACGGGCAGATGGAATTTGGTCTTGGACTTGTTAAAGTCCTTCTTGTACAGAGCATCACTGGCTATCTTGGCTGAGTTCAGAGCCAGCATGATCAGGGGGTCATCTTGGACAGAGCGAGCTCCAATGTGGTGGCCAACTTGCTTGCGGTATCCTGTCTTGTACTTGTACTAGATATAGTTTTTAAAAAAGAGAGACATATTCAACCTGAATCCAAAATATATATTTATGGTAAAATATGATATTCTTTAAACAAGTAGCTTACATCACTGGCAATATCCCTGGATGCTCTCGCTGCTATGATGGAAATGGCATCATTGCGCATGTCGTATCCCTTCTTTTTGGCCTCTTCATTTTCTTCTTTGTATTTTTTCTGAAAATGATCACAATTTTTTTCAAAAGTATTAGACTTGACTAACTTTTTTTATATGACAAGAGGTAGACTGAATTATTTTGAAGAAAGATATCTTGGAGAACATCAATTACGACATTAAAAAATACATTATGTATTTCAATTAAATATTTAAAACTTATCATAGGGACCATGGAGCTTCACAGAAATGGAGAGGATATTAAAGCATAACTAATCCTGAGTAATATTGAGAACAGGAAGTAATAACTTACCAAGCTGTAGTTATAACTGTTGGCTTTGGCTAGAACACAGTCCATGGCATCAGGCATGATGTGGATCTTTGACTTCTCATTCTCCCAGTTTTCAACATACAATTTCTGCAAACATTGGAAATGATACAAGAATCAGTCTTGAAATCATTATGTCAGGAAAAAATGCTGGCACATTAGAAATTCTGCCTATGTGTTTTGCACAAAGCTATATTCAGGTGTTTCTTCATTATTACCTTGTTCATAACCTTAGCGTTGGCTGTAGCGAGCACTATTGGCATATCCTCAGTGGTACACTTGAACTTGAAGTTGCTCGGGTGCTGTCGGTACTGTCTCTCACTTAGAATCTCACCAGCTTTTTTCGCTTTCTCAACATCCAATGAACCTATTGGGACCCATCCAATACCTTGCATCATCTTCAGGTCCTCCTTGTAAACATTCTAGGGAAAACAACACAATCTGTTAAATAACTGAAAAATAACACATTTAAAAATCACTCTTTTGATATCCCATTTACATCTGATTGAAGGTCATAGGCATGTCTGGCTTGAACCACGTCACTGGAGTCAGGCAGGCAGGTCCACTGGTGCAGACGAGTTCTATAGTTGAAGTCATTGACTTGCTTCTGGCATTTCTTTGCAAGTTCAAGATTCAACATGTCCACCGGCAGGTTGAACTTGGTCTTGGACTTGTTGAAGTCCTTCTTGTACAGAGCATCACTGGCAATCTTGGCTGAGTTCAGAGCCAGCATGAGCAGAGGATCGTCCTGGATACTGCGCGCTCCAATGTGGTGGCCAACCTGCTTACGGTAACCGGCCTTGTATTTGTACTGCAAAAGAACAATAGGTCTTGAAATTAAGCATTCAATGCCATATTTTGTATTCTTAGTATGTAGTACTTTCTATAAGAAGTAAATCCAATTATTTTACATCACTGGCGATATCCCTTGAAGCCTTTGCAGCAACAACAGAAACAGCATCATTTCGTAGGTCATATCCTTTCTTCTTGGACTCCTCGTATGCCTGTTTGTACTTGCTCTGAAACAAAGAAAGAAAAATGTTAAAAAACATAATGTATGTTGTTTCTGTTTCTGAACTAAGTAGTACTGAGAGCATTACGGCTTTTTCCCCCCTTAATGCAGAAGGACTCACCTCGCTGTAGATAACCTTGTTTGCTTTGGCCAGAACAACATCCATAGCATCAGGCATGATATGGACTGTGGTTTTGTCCTTTTCCCAGGCCTGAATGTAAGCACTCTGCAAACATATATATTTTTTTTAATTTACTATTGCCACAAAAATATGTGCGAAAAACTTCCAATGTCACAAGTAAAGCTTTAATACATTTTTAAATCCTCACATTTATGTGAAAACGAATTAAACGGCTGTGAAAATGAGATCTGACAGCTCATTTTTAATTTTCAAAATGATTAAATGTGTACACATTTTGATGTTTTTAAAACAGGGATTAAGATTCAGCCATTTTTTATTTAATTTTCCTATTATACAACTTAGTTCAGGTTTTAGTTCATTATCTCTTTAAAAAAAAGTTTATTACATTTTTTGTGCCGCTTCAGTTCTCTATTAACAGAACAGAAGATGTGGATAGATATTAGTCTCACACAATGTATGATCACAAATGAGACAAACTATCATTAAGGTTACAAAAAAAACAAATTATAAATTTATAAAAATTCATGTAGAAAATCAGGAAATTTTAGAAGCTGCTTTGTAATCGGAGTTCATCACTACTCTGTAAAATAAAATGTTAATTGTGGGGAAAACAAAACTTGTTGCTCAAACCTTGTTCGTGTTTTGAGCATTGGCCTTGGCTAATGCCATGGGCATGTCCTCAGTGGTGAGCTTGAACTTGAAGTTGCTTGGGTGCTGACGGTACTTTGTCTCACTCAGGATCTCACCGGCTTTCTTCACCTTCTCAACATCCAGTGAACCTATAGGCACCCAGCCCAGACCCTGCATCATCTTCAGGTCTTCCTTGTAGACAGCCTGAAGAAAATAATAACTTGGTAAAATGATGCCTCCAGAAAAAAAACTTTTTGAGATCAAGTACAAGGAGTCATACTAACATCACTTTGCAGATTGTATGCGTGTCTTGCTTGAACCACGTCACTGGAATCTGGCAGACAGGTCCAGTTGTGTAGACGAGTTATGTAGTTAAAATGGTTGACTTGGATCTGGTTCTTTTTGGCCAGTTCAAAGGACAGCATGTCCACCGGCAGGTGGAACTTGGTCTTGAAATTGTTGAAGTCCTTCTTGTACAGAGCATCACTGGCGATCTTGGCTGAGTTCAGAGCCAGCATGAGCAGAGGATCGTCCTGGATGCTG
Organism: Oryzias sinensis; assembly: GCA_037389245.1. Taxonomy (NCBI): domain Eukaryota; kingdom Metazoa; phylum Chordata; class Actinopteri; order Beloniformes; family Adrianichthyidae; genus Oryzias; species Oryzias sinensis. Next base: position 8,025,286 of record CM074501.1, on the reverse strand, counting down.
CGGGCTCCAATGTGGTGGCCGACCTGCTTGCGGTATCCTGTCTTGTACTTGTACTAAATGAAGTGAAAACAGGGGGTTTTATCATCAAAGTGGGCCAAATACAATACATAGACAGATAAATACATTTCAATTGACACTTACATCACTAGCAATAACAGTGGAGGCCTTTGCTGCCTGAATTGGGATTGCATCTCCTCGAAGGTTATGACCCTTCTTCTTGGAAAGTTCATTATCCAATTTGTAGAGTCTCTATAACAAGGAGGGGATAGATGTTAAAACTATACAGAACAGCATGTATTTCTTTAGATGTGTACAAAAAAATAAATAAATAAAAAACAATATGTTTGTTGCATGTCAAAGTCTTCTTTAGGTTGTCCATGTGACTAAATACATTTCAAGAGAAATCTGAGCACAAAATATTAGACACCGTACCTCACTGTAGTTCTTCTTGTTGTCTCTTGCCAGAACAACATTCATTGCATCAGGCATGATGTGGATAGACGTCTTGTCACTGTCCCAGGCTTGAGTGTAGGATTTCTAACAGGAACAATATTACAAACAAATATATGAAATGGGTTTTATTACTACAAAATAAGGTCCTATGTATTATTTCTAGTACCTTATTCATGATCTGGTTGTTGGCGGTGGCCAGAGCCAGGTCCATAGAATGCATGTCTTTGGTGAATTTGAAATTGCTGGGATGCTGGCGGTACAGTTGTTCACTCAGAGCTTTTTCAGCAGCTTTTGCTTTTTCAACATCCAGTGAACCAATAGGAACCCATCCGATTCCTTTCATGTACATATCATACTCCTTTTTGTACTGGTTCTGTTTTGAAATATCAAGAGAATTTATATGTATTTTTTAGTCAAGCAGTTATACACAGCTACATTTTAACAAATGTACTAAAAAATTAGTTGTTTTTGTACATACATCACTGGCAATGAACTGCATGTTACGGGCGAGTTCCAGATTCATGGCATCGGGCAGCACGTTGTAGTGTGTGATAACCTTTTTGTACCCAATCATGGTCTGAGCAGCAGAGGCCTGCTTGGCATGAACCACACTCAGCATGTCCACAGGGGTGTGATACTTTAGCTTGGACTTCTCGTAGTCTTTCTTGTAGAGCTTGTCACTCTGAATTCTGGCCACTTCCATGTAGTGCACCAGCAGAGGGTCATCCTGGAGGCTACGGAAGCCCACGTGGTGACCCTTGGCCTTCTCAAAAGCCAGCTTGTACTTATACTGAGACAGCAAATAGACATGTCATCAATAAATGGAACCCATTCATACAACTAAGTGGTTTCATAGTTGCTGCTCATTTTAAAAAAAAAACCTACATTACTAGCAATCGTGGTACCAGACTTAGCGGCTTGGATTGGAATAGCATCTGCTTTGAGGTTGTATCCTTTATTGGCCATCTCCACGACACCAGCTTTGTAAAGTTTCTAAGAAAAAAACCAACAAACATTTCTGTGTTAACGGTGAACAATAGCGAGAAGCCAAAGCAGCAAAAGGTTATTTATCAATCTCATGAGAATTCCTCACATTGCTCATATTAATGGCATTAGCCTTAGCCAGAACAATTTCAGGAGCATCAGGCATCACATGGACTTTTGTTTTGTCTTTCTCCCAGGCTTCAGTGTATGATTTCTGAAAAAAGCACAAATTGCGACACATTAGCTTAATGAAAATAGTTCCATTGTGACACTGCATTTTCAATGTGAATTCCTCTTTGAAGCTCAGTCAAAAATGACACACCTTGTTCATGATCTGGTTGTTGGCAGTAGCCAAAGCGATGTCCATGGAGTCCATCAGCTTGCGGAATGTGAAATTGGATGGATGGGTGCGGTACTTGTGGTCGCTCAAAATCTGACCACCGACTTTGGCTAACTCAACTGCTACAGAACCAATAGGAACCCATCCAATTCCTCTGATGTAGTTGTTCCATTCAGCCTTGTAATTCCACTAAAACACCAGTGAAAAACATTAAAAAAAAAGAATCTTGTTGCAGCCTGACTTTGTTTGCAAATTAAAGTGAGAGATTGAATATTGAAGGTCTATGAACTTACGTCACTGGACTGTTCATTCATCACACGTGCTAGCTGTAGGTTCAAAGCATCAGGAAGGAGAGCATTGGTGTGGTAGATCTTTCTGTATCCAGCCATAGTCTGAGCAGCAGAGGCCTGCTTGGCATGGACAACACTCAGCATATCCACTGGGGTGTGATACTTTAGCTTGGACTTCTCGTAGTCCTTCTTGTAGAGCTTGTTGCTCTGAATTTTTGCCACTTCCATGTAATGAACCAAGAGGGGATCATCCTTAAGGCTACGGAAACCAACATGGTGACCTCTCGCCTTCTCATAATCCAATTTGTACTTGTACTGAAATATAAAACACATGGACATGTTTGGTGTGATGTTGGAGGTAAAATCTCAATTACATCACCAATTTATTGTAACTTACATTACTGGCAATTTTGGTGCCAGTCTTTGCAGCCACGATGGGAATGGCATCGGCTTTAAGGTTGTGGCCTTTGAGGGCCATCTCCACAACACCAGCTTTGTAAAGTTTCTGTGAGTAGACATATAGATATTTGAATAATCACAGTTTAATATTGGCAGTTCATTCTTTTTAAATGAAAAAATGCATTTGCATGTCTTACATTGCTCATGTTCAAAGCGTTAGCTTTGGCCAGAACAATTTCAGGAGAATCTGGCATGACGTGAATTTTCAACTTGTCCTTTTCCCAAGCTGAAGTGTATGCTTTCTGTAAATTAGGGTTTAAGAAGAAAAGTTAGACTACTTGTAAAAGTGAATTATTGGTATTTTGACTGACAGCACAATGAACATGGCATACCCTGTTCATGATCTGGTTGTTTGCAGTAGCTAAAGTCAAGTCCATGGAGTCCATCAGCTTGCTAAACTTGAACTGTGACGGGTGAGTGCGGTACTTCTTTTCATTCTGAATATCACCACCAACTTTAGCAGTTTCTACGGAAATTGAGCCAATGGGGACCCAACCAATACCACGGATATAGTTGTTCCATTCAGATTTGTAATTAAACTGTGAAAAGAAACAATACAGGGATGTTACTCAATTGCTGTGAATTAAATAATTATAAATATTTAAAAAAAAAAAAAATTTAATGCGACTGAAGATATGAAGATGAAGACTGAAGATGTCACTTACGTCACTTGACTGGAAGTTCATGTTTCTGCACAGTTGCAGGTGCAAGTTGTCAGGAAGAAGTGTGTAATTGTGAGGAACCTGCTTGTATCCGGTCATGGTCTGAGCAGCAGAGGCTTGTTTTGCATGGACCACACTCAACATATCCACAGGGGTGTGATACTTCAGCTTAGCCTTATGGTAGTCCTTCTTGTAGAGCTTGTCACTCTGAATTTTAGCCACTTCCATGAAATGAACCAGCAGAGGGTCATCTTGAAGGCTACGGAAGCCAACATGATGGCCCCTTGCCTTTTCATATTCTTTCTTATACTGGACCTTAACACAAAGGCAGACAATTGGATCAGGGGTATATATATATCAAATAAACGAGAGTGATGTTTAATGAATTTGTTACATACATTACTGGCAATATGTCTCCCTTGCTTTGCATGCAGAATAGAAATTGCATCAGGTTTCATGTCATATCCTTTGGCAATGGTTTCCAGCCATTTGTGCTTGTAGTAACTCTGCAAGTAAACAACAAAATGTTACCACAGTGTAAGGCAGGAATATGATAAAGATGAACACACAAGGAATTCTTGGCAATTCCATAAAAATTTTATTAAAACAATTGTTTATTGGCCTAACCTCACTAAGGGACTGAGCGTTGAACTTAGCCTGAAGAAACTCTGGGCTGTCTGCTGGAAGATGATAGGTGTGCATAAACTTCTCACCAGAGGCTTTGTAAGCAGCCTAAAAGAAAAAAAAACATAAAAGTAGACTTTAAATGCTTGTGACCCATATTTTGTTGTATCTTAAATTTGCGTTATCTCTTGATCCCATAAAATTCTTACTTTGTCCATCAGTTTTGTGTTGGTCAAAGCCAGAGCCATATTCATTGCGTCAGTCTTGCTTGTGAATTTGAGTGTACTGGGATGCTGACGATAGCCTATGTCATCCAGCGCTGCCTTGGCAGTTCTAGCTTTCTCAACATCAACAGAACCGATAGGAACCCAGCCAATACCTTTGCAGTTGACATTGTAATCTAACTTATAGACATTCTGCAGGAGAAAAGCAAAAAAAAAAAAGATAAGTATCTCACAAGTTATCCAGTGGTAATATACAATGAGAAGTCCTACATCAGCCATACATCACTCTGGATCTCCATCATGTTGCGACAACGCTGCAGGTGCAAGTTGTCAGGAAGGAGCATGAAGCTGTGAGGAATGTTCCTGTATCCAGCCATGGTCTGAGCAGCAGAGGCTTGTTTAGCATGGACCACACTCAGCATGTCCACAGGGGTGTGATACTTCAGCTTAGCCTTATGGTAGTCCTTCTTGTAGAGCTTTTCACTTTGCATTTTAGCCACTTCCATGAAATGAACCAGCAAAGGGTCATCCTGAAGGCTACGGAAGCCAACATGATGGCCCCTTGCCTTCTCAAAAGCCAGTTTATACTTGTACTGTGAAAGTAGGAAAGAAAATTAGAAACCTATTTCAGTTTTGGAAAAGAGATTTCAGTCCAACAACTTACATTACTGGCAATGTCTCTTGAGGATTTTGCAGCAACAATGGGGATGGAATCCTCCTTTACGTGATGTCCTTTGAGCAAATCTTGACGATGAGAGTAGGTGTAATAATTCTAGGTAAAAATTGAAATTTTCAAAATAAATTCCAAAATGCTCGAAATTCTTGTTTCATACTGGATTAAAGACAGAAACTCACCTGGCTGATATTGACAGCATTGTACCTGGCTTGCAGGAATTCAGGAGCATCAGCTGGGAGGTGGTAAGTGTGCATGAACTTCTCTCCACTAGCTTTATACTCTTTCTGCAAAAAAAAGAAGAAAAAAAGATAAGCGAATTAATCTATCTGTATTGCAAACACAAATATGCAAAGGGTGACTATATCAAAAATAACCACTCTAACGTGTTAAGGGTGTATTCAGACTGGAAAAGTTGTGATCCAGACCAAGTCAGCTCAATTTGGTCTGGATTGAGTCCTGAACCTTGCGCTTGGCCTGTATTCAGACCGCCTTTCAACCGGACGTTTCTGTTACGAACCAAAGCTTGTTATCAAAAGCATGTGATTAAAGATCTCTTCCGTCATTGGCCAGGAATTACGAGGGTGGGTCAAAGCAACGAGATAAAAAGTAAGTAAAGTCATGCGCTTTGCAATCCTTATCAGGATAGTTCACTGACTCAAACTTTACATATCGCTGACCAATTTTGAATGTCTGTGTCAATGTCAGGTAAACACTTTTTACTTGCTACTTTGGTACGACAGAGGCTGCAAATGGGTTACTGAGGAGACAATGGCTAAGAAGGTTCACTGATAAATGTTTACGACGTGTAGTTTGTCAGGAAAACAGTGAGATGCAATGTGTATCGCGTTGAAAATTGTTTTAATGAGCCTGCATACATCTGACCACATTTCAGTGAATTGCTGTGTCTTACTGTCTTACTTGCTTACTTACTTACTGTCATAGTTGCTAACTATCTACTCTGTTTACATCCCCTAGTGCCCATCTACAGTGGCACTTTTGGTCCATTTGTTCCGCTGCGAGAATGGAACCCATTCAGACTGTGGAAACTCAGTCTGATTGGAAACGAACCAAGACCACCATGAAAGATGGGATCATGATACTGGACCAGAACCGCTTGGGAGTATTCAGGCTGAAAATTTGTTACAGATTATGGGAAACAAACTCTTGTTCACTTTAGGCGAACCAGATGTGCCCAGTCTGAATGCACCCTAAAACAAAAATAAAATTGGAAATATAGATTATTCTGATAACCGTGTTCAAATCCAAACTAGAACAGCAATGTTTGTTTAAAATATATATATTTACGATTAAATTCAGCCAGGTTCCCTTTTCCATACAACTGATAAGACACTATCATGGGTGGTGTCTACACTGTTTTTAATCATTGTGACTTTTAGTCAAAAAGCATATATTAAATAGAAGTTAAATAGAGATTGCAAGCAAAAAAAACCCTTAGGTTCTAAAGTCAGCATCTCCTGATTTCAGTCTTCCCCTAATAAATGGCTTACACTTAATGAATATTCCATTAACATCGAATAAGGAGCAAAAGTGCAGATCAAAAAGAGTCAAATTAACAGCAGCACTTCAAAGCAATTATGGAGTCTGATGTTTTTTTATTTAATGTTTGATGCATATAAGTGTCAGGGGGCAGCGCGGTATTGTTAGTGCTTCTAGGAGGGAGCTAGTTTGATCTAAATATCAGCCTTCCCTTTCAGCTCAATTTAGGACAAAACAGATTTCACTTGTACCACCTCCTTACCGCGTTCAGTATCTTGGCATTGGCTTTGGCCAGCTCCATGCTCATAGAGTCAGAGACGCTGGTAAACTTAAAAGTAGATGGGTGCTGGCGATACTTCCTCTCATCAAGAGCCGCTCCGGCCACCTTCGCCTTCTCCACATCCAGGGAGCCAATCGGCACCCAGCCAGTTCCCTTGATAAAAGTCTCATACTCAAGTTTGTAGTTGTTCTGGGAAATAAAAGACGGCAAAACATGAAGTCAGACATCATTATTAAAAAAAAAACAATCATCCCTGAATTGAAAGTATTACTCACATCACTGGCGTTGAAGCTCATGTTACGAGCAAGCTGAAGACCAACGGAGTCGGGGAGAAGGCAGTAGTTGTGGTGATGCTGCTTGTAGCCCACAAAGGTCTGAGCAGCAGAGGCCTGTTTAGCATGGACCACACTCAGCATGTCCACCGGGGTGTGATACTTCAGCTTAGCCTTTTGGTAGTCCTTCTTGTAGAGTTTGTCACTCTGGATTCTGGCTACTTGCATGTAATGAACCAGCAGAGGGTCATCCTGGAGGCTTCGGAAGCCCACGTGGTGACCTTTGGCCTTCTCATAAGCCTTTTTGTATTGGACCTAGCAGCAAACACACATTTAGCATTCCATGTGTACCTGTGATTTTCTGATACTCCACCATAGTTGAGCCTCTTCACAGTGGTGACTTACATCGCTAGCAGCATGCCTAGCCGCTTTGGCAGCAACGATAGGGATAGCATTGACCTTGAGGTCATAACCTTTAGCGATCGTCTCCTGCCAGGCAAGCTTATAGTAGTTCTGGAAAGACAGAAAGCAATGTACAACCGCGTGGACAAAAACAAACAGTTTGGCTTTGATATTTTCAGCCATGATAACTCTTATTGTCTGCAGAGGCAGACATTACCTTGCTGATGTTGAAAGCATTGCATTTGGCTTGAATAAACTCTGGTATATCAGGAGGTAGTGAGTATTTTTGATGGACTTCCTGAATCCCTCTTTTGTAGAAAAGCTACAAACAAAAACGTTAGAAATTAAGACGTTTCATAAAAAATAAAAGTTACGAAATTATTTCAGCGCAAAAAGAATCCAAAATGACATAAACTTACATCACTCCTCTGCAGCTGGTTTACTCTGGCTTGCAGCATGATGGGGTGATCATCAATAGATGTAAAGGGGATTGTGTCTGGGTGCTGCCTGTACTTTTTCTGCAAGAGTAAAGGAAATAAATGCCTACTGGTAAACATCCCAACAAGTTCCTTGTTATAAAACTTTATTTAAACGCTGGGGGTGTTACAAGATAGGTGCATGAATACCTCATTCAGGATTTCACCAGCTTTCTTGACTTTCTCCACTTCCAAGGAGCCGTAGGGGACCCATGGCGAACCTTTAGTGTAGTTGTTGTACTCAGCCTTATATTCATTCTTAAAAAGCAACAAAAATATGTTGGGAACAAATAGCACTGTATCAAAACTATACCAGTACTACGTTGTCATTTTTTGCCAGTCAACTCACATCACTTTGGATGCTGTTGGCCTTTTTGGCCAAATCCAGCAGAACACTGTCATGGGGGAGGAAAAAGTTGGTGCTGATGCTCCGATACCCTGCCATGCTTGCAATTGCCTGAGATTTCTTGGCTGTGGTGACAGATATCATATCCAGCGGTGCATGATACTTGGTCTTTATCTTTTCGTAGTTCTTCTTGTATTCACGCTGTGGACATAGGGATACATTTTGTCCGTAGGGGGTCTCTATGCTTAAACAAATAGACGTACAAGCAAATCACGCATATGACCAGTGACTCACATCACTCTGGATTTTGGCAACGTGAACCGAGTGCAGGATCTTTGGATCGTCATTAATGCTTAGGGCCCCAACCATATGTCCCTTGTTCTTCTCATACTCCTTTTTGTATTTAACCTGCAAAGATAAAAAAAGGTTTAGTTTATATTATTCTATCAGAATGAACTTTGAACTCATTTCCCTTCGTATATCTCCAAAAATATCAAAGAATATTGTTCAGTTTAGACGCCCTCGCAGGTATGTTTGCTTAAAAGGTTGATTTATTTATAATAAATAATAACAATAAAAAACATATTGTATACTTACATCACTGGCAATGTTTGTGTGAGCGCGAGCAGCGAGGATTGAAATGGTATCGCCCTTGATCTCAAACTTCTTTGCTTTCGTTTTTTCCCAGTCATATTTGTAACAATTCTGAAAGAAAACAATATTTATGTTAATACTAAAGAACAACATTAAAACAACAGTCAAAGTGAAAAGATTGGAGAAAATAGACTTACGTCACTGAGGTTAAAAGCATTAACTCTTGACTGGATGAAGAAGGGGTAGTCTGACGGCAGACTGCACTTGAACTTTGTTTTTTCATACTTTGCTTTATAGTTCAACTGCAAAACGAGAACATTTTATTAGGCTTTCATATTTTAAAACCTCATCTAGTTTTGATTTACTGGTGGTTAAGGTACTGATTTCCTGTCGTTAGAGGGCAGTAGTGCACAGCCTGAACATGATGACTGATCACTCCTTCTCCTCCCCATCCCTTCTCTGATCACTGAGTTTATTCTAGGCCAGTTGAATGGTTGATTCTATTTATACCTCAGAGAAATGGCTCTCCAGTTTCCATGGAACCCATAGAAAGCAGCGGAGTTGCAAGCAACACATTTAAGTGGTTTGCACTTGGAGGAGAATTGAATTCATGTATGACACAATAACTGCAGAAATGTCAGTTAATACATTTAAAAACAGAAAACAACTACATTTTCCTTATAATTTGGTGTTTCCTTCCAAAATACGAGAGGAACTCATGTTTTAAATGATTCAAACTGATGCTCTGAAATAATGTAGCCAAATAAAAATGTTGATGTCATAACTGTCTGCTCATGCACGATGGTTCCAGAGTAATACATACATCACTTAGTTGTTTGGCGTTGATTTGGGCTTGAACCAGCACAGGTGAATCAGTAACTTGTGTAAACTTCACCGTGTCTGGATGCTGTCGGTAAACTTTCTAAAAACATTCAAATAAAATTTAAAAAAAGTAAAATATAAAAAGCATCTAAAAATAAATATATATGTGTATACATATTGTAAGTAGATCTGAAATTTTCATACTTACATCGTTACATTTCTGAAGCTTCTTGTGAGCTTCAAACTCAGGGGTTATAGTTTGGGGAAAATAGCTGCGTATTTTCATGTCTTCATAATCTGCTTTGTATAATTGCTAAAAAGAAAAAAAGTGATATTGTAAACCGTGAAATACGTCTACTATCAAAACATAAATATATTTAGTAAAGCTAAGAAACAACAAAGTACAGTGACTTACCTCATTCTTCATTTCTTCCATTTTTTGGCAGTGAACCATATAAAGGTCTTCATAGCTGCCAACGTAGTGCCCCTTCACCTCATTTTCATATTTCTCTTTGTAACGTATCTATAACCATAACAATGAAAATGTGTGAATGGACATCATGAATAGATATTTTTTAATCACTGCTTTTGAATTAAGTTTATTTTCTTACATCAGTGAACTTTTTAAGCACTGAGTCCATCTGGAACTTTGGTGTGTCGCAGTAGTTGATACTGGAACCCCTGGATTTCTCATAGCTGGCTTTATAGACTTTCTACAAAAAGGTTTAAAAAAAACCCAGACAGTTTAGACCACTAATATGTCTTTGTGAACGACAAATAGAATGTAAAACAACATAAATACTCAAAAAAGAACGCATAAGTCTGGTCCAAATGGAAATAAATAATCAGTAAAATATTAGCAGTCCAATTGGTAATAGTTTGCAAACGTTCTGTTTAATAAAGCATACTAGTTTTATCTGTGAATTAATGCCAGAAAACAATCAAAACAATTTTGAACTGTCTTCACATGTAAAAAGACATATTTTTATGTATTCATGAAAAATCCCTCCAGAGTTCTTTCAGGTACCCACATCACTGAGGATGGTGCCAGCGTATCGGAGCTGTCTAAGGAGAGGATTCTCTGTGGCGGGGAGGGTGTTGTAGTCCGACTGATCTTTTTTCTTTTCATATTCCTTCTTGTATTGGACCTAAACACACAAAAATACCAGAGTGAGTAAAATCAGACAAAAGTGATTGATGGCTCTCATTTATTCATTCTGGTTAATCAGTGCGGGTTTGATGCAAAGAGAAGCCCCTGTAATTAACTAATGTAATGTAAGTTTTGTCATTGTGCACAATTGCATCACGCTTTCATGTGGAGGGCCAATTACTAAAAAAAACAATACCTGAATGCATTCATCATTTTCTGCTCACCTCACTAGCAGCAATGCGAGCTTTCTTCTGCGTCTCGTAAACCGGCGTCTCTGTTTGCATGAAATAAATTTGGTCTTTCGTATCCTCAAACTTTTGAGTGTATTTTCTCTGAAAGTGAAAACACATTTGAAACAGGGAAAAAAAACACGAATTCATTCTATCCTGTCCTTATTAAAGTAAAAGTCTTACATCACTGAGGTTGTCCATCGCCATCCTGGCAATAGCTATGTCAAAGTAGGGCGTCTCACACCACTGTCCCTTCACGTTTTTATTGTAATCCTCCTTGTACTTGAGCTGTGGGGGAAAGAAAAAGTTGCTTTTTAAACTTTTTTTTACATACCGTAGATATTTCAGTATTTCTTTATACCACATCAGAGGGCTCTAGAAATTCTTGTCATTTGATCTTTTTGTTAGTATGTCTGTTCTAGTGTGGTCAAGAATGTCAGAGCAGGTGGACTTCTATTTGTGGTGATGGCTCATGCTCTGCTGATATTCAAAGAACCACTTTCTATAAATTCACTGCACAAAGCACATTTCTGAGTGGTTAAAATGTACTTTTAACATTTATGTGACAGTATTCGAGTTGTTTTTAGTTGCTAAGAAGACTGATACAACATTAACCATTACCTAGTAGGAATTTCAAGTTCTTCTTAAAATCTAACACACAAAAGGCTTCTAATAAAATTATACAACTTTGACCTTTATTCTAGACAAAGTGAACCAACAAAAGTGACTGAACTGCCCTTAGCAAAAAGTAGTACACTTAAAGCTTATTTTATTAGGTACACTAAGAGTATTAGTACAGCAGGTGTACTACATACCGTGTATGTATAGTGTCGGAAGTGTATAAACTAGATACTTCTTTTGACTAAATGGGAGAAGTCAAGCAACTAAAGATGACTAAAATGAACCATACTAAATAATTTATAATCTGAAAAGCAGAGTGAAAATTTGAATTTATAATTTAAATTATTTTTCGTTCTAATGACTTGATGTTTGATCTCATTCAGAAACATCAACTTCAAATTTCAGACTCTGATATGTGAACATATTTTTTCTTATACAATTCGTTCATACGTACAATTTTGGGTATGGTACTAACTATTTGAGGAGTTTAATGTGTTTTGAGCACATATCCCGCCTTTCGTTAGCTTACATCACTACGCTGATTCGCCACTCTTCTGGCCAGTTCCACCTCTGGAGGATCAGCTAAGCAAGTGTACTTGGCTTTGCGCTGATCATGACCCTTCTTATAGCGAATCTGTGAAGGTGAACACACAAGCAATGAAACTTGGTTAGAGTAGGTCAGTCTGTCGCAGGTATCCTAAAATAACAACATTCAACAGTAACTGGGATGTTAAAAAAGGTTTTCATTGAACAAGCACAAAGCTTATACAAGAAAATTAGTAAATAACAGATTTTATGTGAATAAGACTAAAAATGTTTTCTTACATCAGGTTCAAATTTTGCTCACTGATTATATTTGACAACAACAATCAGTTCACTTTTTTTTTAGTTTTGAGATGTTTGTGTCTCAAACTTGTCTCTGGTATATCCTATTTTCAGAAATATTTGGATCAGCGACAAAATCAACTTTTGTAGTCAAAGCCAAAAGCCCAACATTACAGAATTGGACGCAAACACACTATTACTAAAGGTGGACTATCTATTATCATATCCATTGTAATGGCAATTGAAAGGTCAAACACCATCACATAATAATTGTGACAACATAAAGTGTGTTGAATGATCTTACATCACTGAAGACCTCCTGAGCCTTTGCCACCCTGCGCAGCTCAGGGCTGTCACTGTAAGGACAGTACAGGACCTTCTCTTCATCCCAGGCCTCGGTGTAGAGTTTCTGATCAAAATAAAGAGTAGAATGTAATGCAAAGCAGTGCAATGCAATACAATACAATACAACACAACATAATACAATATAATATTTCAAATAAATATGAACATAATATATGCATTTGTCTACATTTTCAGTCAGAAAACATTAAGCTTAAATGTGTCACTTAACCTACTTTGCTGTAATTGGCAGCATTTTTCACAGCCAGAACCAGTTCAGGAGCGTCAGGGGGCAGCAGGTACTTATCCTTAGTCTCATCCCACTTTTGCCTGTAGAGAACCTACAAAAGATAATCAGGAACTTAAAAATATAAAACAAATGCTGTGACGATGTGTTTTCCAAATGGCTGTGTGTTATATCCGGCTGAGTTGATTCACCTTGCTCATCAGCTCTGAGACACGCTTCACGTGGGCGATCTCCCGAGCTTCGCCATCGTACAAGCTGGAGGTTCGAACCTTATTTCCCTCCATGCGATATTTAACCTAAAGATGAAATGCTCAACTTCACTTTGCAGCCAAATCATGCTCGAGAAACAAACAAAAAAGAAGTAGGCTTGTGTTCTGTGAAATGACAAGCGATAAACTTTGACAATACTTTAAAAGAGGCTGCAATTACGGTAAGTAAAGCATTGTGTTTTTGTCAAATCGAAGAAATTTCAAATGAGAAAAACAACTTTTCTACAAATAAAACTACATTTAGCAAACCTTACACTAATGGACTAACCAGACCGAATAGGTTCGGTCAAATTGAGGAAATGTCCTACTAGAGGTACAACAGCTTCAAAGAGTATTAGGTCCTCTGTGTTACCTCACTCAGCTGCTCCTGGGCCTTCCTGATGCGAATCAGTTCAGGGGTGTCAGTAGTGAGGGCAGGAGGGGCCCCCTTGGACATCTCATAAGCTTGGCGATACTTATTCTGTGAGGAGCAACAGTTTCACTGACAAACCCTTCACAGTGAACAGACTACGGGCCACACCAGGGTCTTACGTGGCTGTACTGCTCCAGCATCTTCATGCTGTGGGCCAGGTATGGAGTCATGAACTTTGAAGTGTCGACTTTGGCCCTCTTTCTGACTTTCCGAGTGGGCAAGCCAGACTGGAAGTGGACAAAGCCAAAACTGTCAACTTTATACGACGAACAGAGAAAGTTTTATGAATTTGAAGGGACTTAATGCCCTTGAGGTACAACTGCATCCTCAACGCTCACAAAGCAGCCTTAGGGTCAGCATGGGCTTGGCTGAAGAAGGTTCCCAGCTTGATGCAGTGAAGCGAGGCTATTAGCAAACGCATGACAGTAAAGCCAGGGGAATCTAGAGTATAATCATTACTGCAATTTACCATCCTACATAACTTATGTGATTACATTTTAATGTACTGTATTTAAAGCTAAATTAATAGACACATGAGTCCGTAAATCAGGGAAATGTAACTACAGGGTAATTATAGTCACATCAAAGGAAAAGTGACTGAAGGAGATACATGTAGGTCAAGCAAAATGAAGAGTTTAGTACTATTTAAAGCCTGCATACTACAGTTAATTCTGCTGCATGCAGTGAGAAGCGCATCAGCACCAAGGACTTTTAGGTAAAACTGCATCTGTGCATAGAATTGCAATTTGCTAAAGTGCCCCAAAAAGTCATTTTCCTGCAGGATTTCACAGCAATCCTGCAAAATATGCATTACTAAAAGCATTAATGGTGGTGGTGGAGGGGGGGTGACAAACAGAGATGTGAGGATTTGCGTGCAAACAGGGGAGCATCCTGCCCAGCATGAGCCGTTGTACATTGGGAGGAGGTGCTTTACCTGCAAAGACTGAGTCGTGTGCTCAGTCACAGTTGTCGTTGTAATCTGCTTAACATGCTAAAAATATAGGACACACTCTGGATTTTCAGTCTTCCAAAACAAGTTATGGGAGAAACAGCACAGTATTTTTAGATTGAGGGTGATTTTTCCACAGCTCTGGTGTGTAACAGTTGCTGCCAGGTCCTTTATAACAAGTAGGATGCCGCTCAGCACTGCGTCACAGAACCTGCTGGTCTACAGACTTTCCCCAAACAGTCCATCTAGTTCATGAGAGTGCAGAACTAAGCTGTCAGGCTATAATAAGCTCCCTGACCCCCTGAATATAAATACATTGTGATTTAAAGGTGACACAAGTCAATTTAAGTCGTTATTAAAAAGAGGATAAAGAAGTATTAATATCTTGAGTATACTGTGAACTCTGTGGCTCATAATCTTTGATCATCAAACTAAATTTACAAGCGCCAGATGACAAAGATTCTATTCCGATGTGTTATTCCACGCCCTGTTGTGCTTGTTGTCAAGTACGAGAACCTGGACAATGTTCCCATGTCTCTTCACAACCACAATACAAATAAAATGGTTCCATGTACCTTGAAATAAAGGTTGGAATGTTGGTAGCGTTTATTCTTACGTTATTCAGTCTTGTTTTCAACCAAACCTTATGCAAAGGTCGTGGAAATCAGTTTTAGCTGGTTAATACATTCTTCCAACTTAATGGTCTGTTCACTAAACAGCTGTTTGGGACATTTTTTTCAAAGTCTGTAGAGCGCTTTACCAGAAGGCACGACTGTGGATCAAATGGGTTGAGCATCATCAACAGTTACATTTTCAGCTTTAGGATTTCAAATTCTCACACTTCCATGACGATAGGAAGTCAAATTTTCCCACAATAGCTCCCCAAACCATCTGACTTCTTGCTTTGACAATATAGACAACAATTTTTAACCAAAGTTCTTTGTAACTTAGGTCCCAAAGTGTTTTCCAGCAATTCATATTTTTTTAATCAGACTAAATTACTCTCGACTTCAACAGAAAAAGTTTCTGTACAAGGTGCAACCAACAAACTTCATATAAAATTCTAATGAATTTTTTCCTCAAGGCCAATTCTAAACTTGCTCCAGTCTTCACATTTTGCCAAACACTGGAAAGTGACACACGTGTACCTGGTAGCCTCAGGTACTCTCTCATCCAACCACCAAACGGGCCCAACCCTGTTTAGCAGCTGAGGAAAGTAAGAGAAATTCACACTAGCCTCTGAAACGGCAGTTCACCGCTATCAATGAAAAGTCTATGTAACGACGCACAACTGACGCGACTCAGGCTTTTCGTGTTCAAAAGTAGCCTGTTTTCGGGCTTTATGTACAAAATGCGCGTCCATTGAACGTTCGTTGAAAGTTATACTGGTAGAACTTTGGCCTCACGGGGACTCGGATTTGGTAGTGATGTATTGGTAGCATCCTTTTGAATTCACAGAAGTACAAACTGTTTAAAAAATCGATCATGTAGGAGAAATTAAAGATTTGTTTGGGTTTTTTTTTGGAAATATTTGTCCCCAAGTCTTTCATAAATCAGAACAGAGCTGTGAAAGAAAAAAGCCTGGAGCAAAGTTTTGCACCACTTCAACATTTCGCACAACCCTCTACCAAACGTGGGTACAGGCGCTAGTATCGAGTAGCAACAGTCCAGACTGAACACTGTATGCTAAAAGCCACGACAACGCGCATCACACGGCTGGTGTGTAGGTAGCACAAGAGAATTGTTAGAATAGACCTTCAGTGGCCCTGAACACCAGGAGCAAACCAACCAGAGCTGAGAGAAAGAACATCTCAATCATTTTAACAACATTTGTAAGAGGTTTAATACCCGAATCTATCAGACAGGAGAGAACCATAGGAGCTGATAATCACTGGAACCGTACAGTCTCAAGCCTCAGGTCAAAAATGTTCACGCCTGCACACAACTCTCTTGAACTGTATGGTTAAAATGTTTGTGGATACTGGAGTGTGATTTACAGCACAGCGGCTCTTCTCATTTTCCATCCCTCTCTCTTTCTCCCCTCTCACTCGTCTTTTTTCTAGACCTCTCTAGGTGCTACTGAAGTCCATTTCTAAATTTGTCTCAAAGCCAGAGAGAGACTCAGAGTCTCACGCTTGAGCCATTATTAACCAAATGATAAATCAATGAAACGCTCAAAAGAAAGAGGAAGAGGGAAAGAAAAAGAAGGCTTTTATTTTTTTTAAAAGCTGTTAGCTTTTAAAATAAGCCGTACCTTGAACAGCACTATGTTTCTCCCCATTCTGTAGAATAGATAAAAAGCCATCTTACTATTTTACCAAAAACAAGGCAACTTTTCTCCACAATCTAGATGAAAGGACTAGTGAAACCAGAGTGTATTGATTTTGTGTCTACCTGTCCCACCTCCCAAAGATTAGTGTCTTTTCAGAAAAGACACTAATCTATTTCAAACTGGTAATATGTTATATGGGAGTTAAATGATCAATGACAAATATATCATGGCATAATTTGGTAGTTCTATAACATTAACCATTCGGACTCCCCTATAAGATATCAGCAGTATTAAGTACAAACAAATACAAGACTAACTTTAAGCCCATTTCATCCAGGAATTATGGGCTTAGACGTTAGTCTTCTGTTTTCACTCTTCCATCAAAGACTTCCACAAAAGAATAAACATTCATGGACAGAAACAAAATGTCTAAATGCAGCAGAAAACAACTTTTCAGGAAAACAGATTCAACAAGGAAACAACAGAAAAAAAAACTACACAAATCAATAAAAGTTTATAAGTAATCCTATGTTGGTGAAATAGCAATTTAGCGGGGTAGCATCACCAACTGATCAGCATAGGACTACTGAAACTTCCACTTAGTGACAGGTTCTGTTGAATGCGTACAAGAAGTTTTTAAAGACAGAACAACTGTGGCCCATTTAATAAGTCCCAAAATAATGTTAGGAGGAGCATTTCAATTAAAATGAAGCTCGAAATCTGGACTTAAAATCAACCAAATTTAAACCACTGAATGGTGGGAAATTCAGCTCCAAGTCAGCTATTCATAGATTTTATCCAATGAGCTTTGAGGGGTAAATAAAACCTCGAGTCAAAATTGGGCTGGAAACATTAAAACGTACCACATTAAAGATGCTGAGGTTATCAAAAAAGGCCCAGAGTGATTGTGAGGGAGAAAACGTTTGCTTACCTCGCCCAGAGTCTCCTCTTCTTCCTCCTCCTCCTCAAAATCCTCCTCATACTCTGGATTGTCTGCCATTTTGGCACTTTTTCACAAGTTCTACACAAAAAAGAGGTCAGATTTTTATTCAGGCCATCATTGTTTTTTTGTTTTTTTTTGTCTAATAACCATTTTAAAGCTTTATACATTGAAACACCCATGGGTTTGGGAGGTGTAGAAATAAACATTTTGCCAGATAAAATAGGCAGCAAGTTTTTTTAGGATGTTGAATCCAGTCAGGTTGCAAAACTGCAACAAAAAAAAGACATGATGCGTGCGGTACAAATGCTTGTGTCTTTCTAACAGGTTGATTTCAACCAAGTGCTTTGCATACCAGCAAAAGGCTCCCACAGTATTCGCTGAGAGAAAACTTGCCATCCACTAGTTTTCAAACTGACTCCAACTTCGCCACTTGCTCCGGTCCTAAACAAAACGATACAGTGTGAGAGAAATCATACAACATCAATGGCTAGACAGAGATAAAGGCAGATTGGGAGGCTGAATGTGTAGTGATGGGCGCCTGGCTTTGAAGATGTGACTTAAAAACCCTCCCCCTTACATGCTATAACACAGATTTCCAAACTGTGGCTCCTGGCTGAAGGTTGCCAACAGCTGCCCAACTGTGCCTCAGCTATTTGACATGTAAGCTAATGCCACAGCCTGATTGGTTGACTGTGTTTAGCAAATGGAGATGCAATGCCATCTGAGGCTGCAGGTTAAATATAGGACGGCATACTAACGACCTTTTTTAGAATTTGACTGCCTTCTCTTTAAAATATAAGAAATTCTTAATTGCAGTTGAGGAGATATTCAGTGAAACAGATGAACAAAATAGGTATAGACTGAGATTTCCAAGTGATGAGAACGCTCCCAAAGTTTAGAATACATCCAAGGCTTCATCCAACATTAGTCGGATCTTGAAGATTTTGGCTGGACTAGGTATTCCTTGAACGTGCAAAAAAAAAAAAAGAGTTTCCTATACTTCTTACTCAGAGGGGGACACTCCTGAATCCAGGGGGTGGCAATAAAGACAAAGTCTGTCCAAGAAGATGCAAAACCCTGCAGACTGTAGAAAAAGTGGATTTTTACAGCTTTAATCCTTTTGCTTTGCTTACCAGATATGTTTAAGTATAGAGGTCTCCCAAGCCACCAAATCCTCCCCAGCTTCCCTCCAGAGAAACGATGGGTGACGGACACCGGCTGCATTTTCTAGCCAGGTTATCACATGGCCTGCTCGGCCAATCACAGGGGGCCACTCTCAGGTTTCAACATCTAAATATACATAGGTGATCATTTCAGAAAGATGCACCTGTTGAGGTTAATGCATCAGCTGTACAGTTATGAGGAAGCCGGCAGACAGAGCAGTTGGGTTGAAAGAACAACACAACAGAACCACCCACCAAGAACAGGCCCACTGACGTGATGGCGTCGACTGTCTTTCTGTTGTTTCTTTTTGTGAAAGATCTTTTGTAAGCAGGTCTGACTGCAGGCCAAAGCCTGTGGAGTCAAAGGAGAAAATTAAGGCCAAAAAAAAGAAAAGTTGTAATTAAAAAAAATGTAAAAGTTAAAGCAAACTAAGAAAACATTTTTCAAAAACATTCTCTTGAAACAAAGATGAGTCCAAATGAATTTTCCCCTTTTAAGACATTTAGACCAATATATTTTGCAATCCTTTAATTGAACATGTTATAAACGGAAATAATACCCGCTTTGAAATGGTTCATGTATTTATGATATACAAGTAAAAATCAAAGTTTACAGGGACTTGATTTCTTTATCATAGATATGTTCTTTTTTTTGTTTTTATGGCAGAAAAAGGGAAAAAAAATAATAGCTGAAATTTTCCTTTTTTCTGTGTCTTCTGAAAAATCTGCCATGTAGACCAAAAATATTGATGAGAAATATGAGCTCTAAATTCTCCATAATATTATGCATAGCCTTTCAACTAGTCAACTAGGAGAAGGATGTAACCCAGCAAAAATGATGGACAGCAGCAGGTGGGTGGAACCCCCTCCCACCCTTAACAGACAGTTGTAACATACCTTCATTCTATTGGACTCTCCGCTTGTTTGCATTAAAAGAAGCATCCTTACAATCAGCATCCCATCAAATTGCAAAATAAAAAAAGCTTCTTTTTTAACAAATACATTTATAATTTTACAGCCGCCATATGTTTACTTACTTTGTGAAGTGATAATCTGCTGTGGCTTATCGCATCATATGCACTAGGAAGCAGCAACAGAGTTTTCCAGGCCAGGGTTTGCCCTGAACTTAAACAACATCCCGAAAAGTAAGATTGCCATAACTGTTTCTACGTTAAATCTGCTAGTCCAGGTCAAGACCAGATGCAGGGTGGAGTGTCCTAAAATTAAATCTTAAATTCAACATAACATTACTAAGAAAAGTAAAGAGTAGAGCAAAAGTAAAAAAAAAGCACAAAAAAAAGTAACTTGTAAAAAAGAAAAACTGCAGCAACAAGTTGGACATATCATGATACTAGTTTAGAACTAGTAGAATGAGGCAGACAAAAACATTTAGGAAATTATGTATTAACAGATATTTACTTAAAACGTTGAATTTGCTGAGTTAAAAACAGCATCTTCTTGCTTAGTTTTTGTTTTTATAGCATTTCTGCTTAACCCTTCCTGCTATCTTGTGGGGTCCAGATGACCCCACTCCCAGCGTTAAAGTGCCTCCAAGGGGGTCATGTCTTGTGGGGACATCTGGACCCCACAAGACCTTTTTTCTTGATTTGTGATCTTCACTGGTGTCCATGGATTACATAAAATCTTTCCACCTTTATCCACCTTTGTCATGGTAGGG